>JAJJMC010020524.1:309161-337624 GCA_023531435.1 Papaver californicum | reverse complement strand
CAGTTTTAACAATAACAGTAAATGACATGGGAAACTATGGATGTTATTATCGGAATTGTGCAGAAAAGATATCATTGCCACTTTTTACTGAGGCCACAGTAAATCTAATTAGAAGACGACCGATGAGTTCAACATTGTCTCATAGTAAGTCTCCAGAAGTACGGCGTCTGCGCTTCGGTTTCTTACATTCTATAGCTTCTTCAAACTCAGATAAACCTTTTCTCTTGTTGCAGCAATAGGTTCAGCAATAGTGATCGAGTTCATAATGATATCTCTCCTTGGATCAGTTCTTCTGTTTTTCCTATGTCGATGTGCGCATCATTTGAGAAAGGAAAAGAGAAGTACCAAGGACAGTGCTGAAAAATCTGCGAAACCATCTGTAAGTGCACTTCAAATCAAATTTCAGTACTCATTGTTTTTCGAGTAATTTCGTCTCATGTTCTTAGCTTTCCTTTAATTTTGCAGGTAATTCTAACTTCATTAGATAACAAAACCACTCACTTATTCACAGAATGTTCTTCGAAGCCTTCCTGGCTCAAGAGCAAGTTTGCGAATTTCCGCCAACGATAAGAACAATTTCGCTGAACAGCCACAAACATGCCAACCAGTAACAATTTTCTTTGTTTTCTACTCGTGTTCGGCAAGTTAAAATCAGGAAAATTGCGTGTGACTATTCAGATCCGTCGAAAATTCGGAAACGATGAAGCTACAGAGAAGGACGAAAATCATCATCCTTCAGTCCGTTCAAGTGATCACTTTCCGGTGAAAACCATTGGCAATGTACCACCTGTTGCCATCAATGAGAGGGAAAAGAATTATTGAACTTAAAACCGAAGATATGTTTATATACAGTTTACTTTATTGCTTTGTTTTTTACATTAAAATGATTTGATTATTAAAATCCTAAGCATGAGCGGATCAAAGGTTGTACACCTCTCCCCTATGCATCTCCTTAATTTGGTATACGTCTCGCATAGAAAGTCAAAGGCAAATAGGGTCAGTCGACCTTATATACCAAATGCCCAAAAGCCTAATAAACAAGTTTTACCTTCTTCTTTTTTTTTGACAAGTAAATACGAGGATTCATTAATTGAACTACGGGCTACAAAGATTCACATTTAGTTGGGATAGAAAAGGAGTAGGATCAATCTGTGTTTTTTTCAGCCCCTCTAAACGAGCAGAGTTTGCTAGACTGTTTGCTATTTTGTTCTCCTCTCTACCGATAAAAGTTAGTTTACATAATCGAAAGCAATTTAAGAATTTTCTACAGTCTCTTATTAAGGAATGACAGGCCCAAGGGCTCGAAGTCGTGATGCCGTTGACGTCTTCTATGATCGTCTTAGCATCTCCCCTAAGCAAAACGTGTCTCCAACCTTTTTCTTGCGCTCACCTGATGGTTTCTCTTAGTGTCGTTGCTTCCGCCTGGTGGCTAGATCCTACTCTAGCTTTTCCGGAATAACCTGCAATGAAAGATCCCTTTGGAGTCCTTGCTACGACTCCATGTCCTGCTGTATAATCAGTTATAGAATAAGATCCATCAAAATTTATGATAATATATTCGGCTTTAGAAGTATTCCATGCTGACACAAATCCAGCTTCAGAGATTATGGCTTTTTGGATGTAATGCCATTGTTTTGTCTGGTTTTGGGGGGATGGAACCGATATGTGTAGCTGGGGCCTGGTTGGTGATGGTATTGGGATGGGAGTTTCTTTGGTAGTTTGGAATATTTCCGCTGGTAGATTCAATAGTTGTTGATGGGGATTTATGTGGTCCAAGATTGGTTGGGTTCTGATGATAGGATGGGGTGTTTTGGCGATTGCCATTACCTGTCGAGAGGTGTCTGAAGGTGCCATCCGGCTGGGAAATTGGGCTGATTTTGATGATGTTCGGGTTGGCCTGGATAACTGGTAAAATAGGAGATATTTGGTTGATAGTGATGTTTTGGGTATGTGGTAGAGCCACGGTTTTTGCTATGATATGGAGGACAGTGGTGGGATTAGGTTTTGCCATATCAAAAATAAGTTTTACCTTCATATTTAGCTAAGAACATTTTCTGAGATCTTATCTGATGTGATGGAAGATTAATCTTTCAAAGCATTAAGTGACTTTCCATATCATAGCCGTAAGATCTAACCCTTTCACTTCAAAGGCTTATTCATTACTCCCTCCGCCATATTACTTGCTTAATTAAATTTATTTTAGTAATGACTAGTCCATTACCCGTGCGATGCACGGGTCCGCTTCTTTTTATTATGGGAAAGTTTATAATGACATAACTTTGCATACTTTTACTACGTTGTATAGACCTAACTATACACATATCATCGACCCCTGAGTAAAACAACGTATTAAAATAACAGATAGTTAAACACATATATGCATAAATACATGTTTAATATTTGTCCCAGTTGTACACCCTAGGTCTGGAGGTGAAAATATTTTTAAAGAACGAATTAAAATCACAGAATCTCAAATATAAATTTAATTTATTTAATTAAAAAATCAAATAAACACACTCCTAGCATAATAATAGAAGGAAAATCAATTCTAAGTATAATAATAGAAGAAAAATCTGTAAATTCCTATTGTTTGTCACATCACCATGTATAGCTCTCTGGCGAGCAATACAATTAATAAATTCGGAATTGTCAGAAACGTACTGACGAACCACGGTCTTGGTGTACCCATCCGACACTTGATGATAGTAACCTTTAATTTCGATGGCCCATACAATGCATTTGAAATGCCAATACACTTGATGATAGCAACCTTCATCTACCTCTATTCATATTTATTAATTGGAACTGGATCATCCAACCTTCTTACCTTTCGTCCTATTACCACCCTGCTCCCAGTGGCATGCCCGGTTAGTACTTATGCAATGATTTTAACTTCTCCTAGTTACGTTACGATCAACCTTGTGCCTGGAACAATGTGTTATGCTCTGTACAATGTATTCATGAGAGCAATAAGTATACCAACCTTCAGCCATGGTTCGGAATACACCTATTCTCAACGATGTTTAGAAATTCCTTAAGGTACAACATTGTTGCCTCGTTGTAGTTCGGAGTAGCAAAGAACACATAATATCTACTCAGCAATACATGTTCTTCTCCAGGAAACAGGGATGTCATGCGCCTATTTGTTTCATTGATTTTGTCAGTTCCGGTGGTCAGAATAGATGTGTGCGCAAGGTAGGATTTTCTGAAATTGTTCTTCATAAAATTCTTATATAAGACAGTCAACATTGCATTGCGAAACTCTCTCTCGGTTGACATAAAAGGGTTATACTTAGTCGTAGTAATAGTTGTTGCACGAGATTCTCCGTTTATGCGGTCAATGAGATTCCTCAAATGACAATCACCCATCATACCTATGATCCAGCAAACAGTACACGTATTAAACCATGTCCATGCATTATATGCCTTTGGTACGTTCAAATTATACTAAGAAAGACGTAACGAAAGATATCTAACCTTGAGTTGCATGCTGATTTTCCTCTATACTTGTGTTCCAATAAACAACGTACATACATTAGCTATAAATTCAAAAAACATCATACTCATTGCACAAACACTGAGTTTATGCCTAAAATAGATTTAGATCAAGGAAAAGAATTTAATTCTTGTAAGACTACCAACAGTGTGTTGTACCCCAATGACGTCTCCAATGATGTATGCCTCACAAATAACTTGTTCGTATACTAAGTGTTGGGTACTTTTCCACTATATATAATTTTTAATAAATGGGTATACTATTTGAGTTAGCATTTGGCAACGACGAAGGAATTCTTAATTATTTTTTTCTTCTTATTTTTGTTTATAGTTAATCAAAGCAATCCCCCTTTAGTATTGTTTTTATTATAGTTTTCTTAATCCAAATAACATCTCAATTACACAATTCTTTGTGGGAACGATCCTTACTACTGCTATATTACTAGTTAATTAGTTGGAAATATACTGATTAATTCGTTACACTTATGGTATTTACACTTGTAGAAGCATATAAGGGTGCAAAGTTTTACTGCTTTCCTTACATCTTGTCGTGGTATTTATACGATACATATATTTATGCACTAAATTCAAGCCAAAACTTTTTACCAAAAAAATCAACGTGAAACAATGATTTTTTTTTTCTTAGCTATCCTAAAAATGCGGGAAAAATTCAAAAACTTTTAATTGTTCGGTTTAACAAAAAAAATAGCTAATGCTGCAAACTCAAGTATTTGACTAAATTTGAAAATTAAATTAACTTCATAAATATAAGTTAATTTAATTAGATACGTGTTTTTTCTTATATCCCAGTTAATTGGTTTTGTTGTTCATAGCATATATGAAGCGCATTGAGATCTAAACTTGTTATGCCCTAATCACTAAGTTATTGTCAAATACAACACGTATTTTGATCATAGTCCTCACTTAACGCAAACACGGTTAGGATGATTTAAGTTCTTTACATCAACAAATTATTTTTATTTTTTATTTTATGTTTTTATTCGACACAACTGAATTTATTCCGGTCTATTCCCTAAACAAACCGTGACAGCTAGACCAGCACGGTCTATTCCCTAAACAAACCCAGACAGCTAGACCAGCACCATTGATCCAAACAACTTCCCAACAACAGGATCTCATCTCATTTGGAGATCGAAAAAATAGAAAATCCAACCTTCCCTAGTAAGGGTGGCAATGGATACATTTGGATACGAATATCACATTATTATCATCCGTATCCAAAATTCTCTCAATCTATCCGTATCTAAAAGGATATATCCATTTTCACTCTGTATCCGTGTCCAATTTTCTTTACTCCCGGATATTGGATGTATCCGAAGAAAATATAACAAAATAATTAATTAAAATTTGTTATTCTTATTGCGTAAAATCAAGTATAATGACAAACCTATAGCATAAAAGTCAAATTAAACGGAATTTCTTTATGAATATTCATTAGCATTTGAAAAGGTAAAAAAGAAATATTAAATATAGAAGATGAATTAGCACATAATTTATTTATCGGATATTTTTGGATGCAGATATCTTCGCATCCGTATCAATAATCTTCTATTTTCGGATATCAGTATCTGAATAAAAATTTTGGATACTTTATGATATTACGGATACGGTTTTATCCGGATATAGGATTTTAATTGCCACATTTATGTGCTAGAGGGAATCGATACCCTATCTTCCGCCCGGATTATGGACTAAAGGGGATGTGCCGTCCGCTTGAAAAACAGAATGAACGTGGTTGGAAAGGTTCGATCCAGGGACCAACTTCTAATTGGTCTTTAGTTGATTCAAATTAAAAAACTCGAAAAGGTGTGGTGTAATCACATTTTTATCTATTTCATCCAATTGGATCGAATTAGATCATTTTTTTCCGAAATTTATTATCTAATCAGATATTTTCCGACCCAATTATTGTTTAAATCCAATTAATCAGATCGATTTCGTCTTCAATTGCTTCAAATTAAAATATAAAACCAACAAACGTTGCTGCCTGATGTACTTAATATTCAACCTAAACAAAGAAAGATGCTTATATCCGTCGTGAATATTTAAGACCGTCGTGAAATGTTAAAACATGATAAATTAGATTTGTTGGAATAAGTTCGCATTTTTGATCACCCACCTCCTACCGCGCGCGGTAATCTAATATACCTTGGATGACGAAGAGAATATTAGGGAGTGATGATGAGAAAATATTAATTAACTAATCGAATTCTTAATATTTCAAGTTGTTTTAATTCATGCATTGTTGACTATGAAATCAAGTTTAAATAAAAAAATGAACAAAGATGATGATACAAGTGGATTTTAGTTACCCATATAAAGGTTTACAAACATTTTTATAATTGTTGGTTGTATATAAATTAATTGTGGATTATATTTAGTCACTGTCTACTATTTTTATGGGTTTGATAGTAGAAAAAGAAAAGAAATAGTTGTTGATAATTTTTATTCTGAAAGTAAAAAAAAAAACAAGTGTATTGAAACCCAATCGAAATCTTATGACTATTCTAGGAAAAAAATGAAACCCGTAAATATCCAACTATTGTTCTTATCTAGAAACTAATTATAATTGGATTTAAAGAAAATAAATAAATCTAAGATTATTGTCATTGTTGATAGTGTGATGGTGATTGTGATTTATTGTTATGGATTTGACTTTGATGATAATGAATCAGTGAGACAAGAAGAAAATCTGATCGGAGGATTTACTTTTTTTCTTTTTTCAAACCCTACGTATGGATAATTTAGTCTTGAGAACACAAAAAATTATTAGGAAGATGATAAAATTTTAGATTAGGATTTTTAGATTCCTTTGTTCAATAATAATTGTATTTTGTGTTGAGTAAGAATTTAATTCCCTGAATTGAGTTGCTATTGGTCATGGTAATTAGTATTGAGTTTAGTTTTCTAGGTTTTGATTCTGCATTGTGTTAGCAGGTAGGTGACTAATGGAGATAGAAAACTAAGTCTTTGGTAGAGAGCAGTTTTGGTTACCCAAAACAAAGGCATTTTAGTTTTTTATCATTTTATTTAACGGTCACGTGGTATAAATTGACCAATTGACGTCTGCTTAACAAAAATGGGGACAAATCTGTCATGTGCTACTTTATATGGGGACAGATCAGTAAAAATACCCAATGCATTTTCAGCTCTAAAAACATGTTAATATACCTTCTTCTCCAAACAAGTACAGAAAAAAAAACAAAAACAAATATACCTTCGTCTCCAAGTACAGAAAAAAAAAACAAAAAAAAATGGCGTCGCTCCAGAATGGATTTAGCAACAAAGAAGAAGATGAAGAAATTAGTGTTTCATCAAACAGTACTTTTGATGATGATGATGATGGTTACATAGGTTTTGAAGAAGAAGAAATGAAAGAAAACACTCCTCCCCGGGAAGGTTTGCCCAACGATGATGAT
Organism: Papaver californicum; assembly: GCA_023531435.1. Taxonomy (NCBI): domain Eukaryota; kingdom Viridiplantae; phylum Streptophyta; class Magnoliopsida; order Ranunculales; family Papaveraceae; genus Papaver; species Papaver californicum. The sequence continues at coordinate 330,689 of JAJJMC010020524.1, read as the reverse complement.
TTTACCGTTCATCATGTATCTAATAGTGTATTAGATGATGATAATGTTACTCCTTATGGTTTTAGTTCAAATGTTGTTGATGAACCTGATGATGATACTAGTTCTTTATTGTTGTTGGTTCCTGAATTGAATTGTCATGAGAAGATGTATGATAATGATGGTGCTATAGATGGTGTTTTTACTCCTGTTCTTCCTCCTTCTACTGAAATGGAACCCAGGGAAGGAGTTGTTCTTAGCAAATGGCATCGGTGAGGGTTTCTCACTGTTCTATTTGTGAACATTTGATATTCGATTTTTCCCCTATGTTGTGTATGAGAGTTTCAAAATGCGGTTTGGATTAGTTAGTTTTTTCGAATTTCTATTGTTATATATATGATTCCTCCTTGTCACTGAATGATCTTCGCATGATTAGGGATTTTGTTTGTTCGTTTTTCTAGTTGTAAGTTCTGTGTATTCCTTTGTTGAATTCTGGGTTTTGGACGTGTGTGAAGAAGGTAAAGTATTAGGCCAATTTTAAATGGAAAGTGGGGAAAAATAAGAATAACTACAGTTTTGATTTCATGGCTGTTAGGGTCCAATTGGCAGAGTCCTTACCTTGGGTATTGTCTAATCTGTTTAGAAACAAAATTTTCAACTGTTATAGTATCAAAGCATGCATTCAGTTTGAAAGGTCTCAAAGAGTTATTAGAATTGAACAAGTCAGATGCCACATAATGTTATTGGGAGCCAAATACTGAATCTGATTTATTTCTTGCATCGATCCAGAAGCTTTTCATGCAATGTATGGCATGGAACAACGTTGATTACCATAAAGAATGATTCAGGGGTATATATGGCTGCGGATGGCAAGTGTACAGCCACTTTGAGAGATCCAGTTAGAGTTCCAGATGACGATGATGAAGATATGGTTGTTACTGTGGGTGACAAGTTCAGGAAACTTTTCAAGCTTGGCGACAGTTATATGCTGGCAGGAGTCACCGGATATCATTTGTGGTATGGTCCTATTATCAGTCATTTGACAAGAAAGGTATGAATCTTGATTATCGTCTTAGGCTTCAATTTAATTATATTGAAATTTTTTAATTAGATTTACATTATAAATTTTATTTTATTTATTTTAGATGAGGAAGAATGAAAGGTATACTCCTGAAGAATGTGCATGGATTGCCAATCGTTTTTTTGGCACGGTCCAAGATCAAAATGAAAAAAGGACGAGGTTCCCTTGAAGGTTATGATGCAGAGAGAGATGGCAAATGTGAAATTATCTTTGCTGCCTATATACAAGACAGGCGCACTGTAAGTTTTCCCTAATGGTTATCGATTTATACCTTTCCTGATCCCCATCTTATATAATGCATTCTTGATTCCTGACCTAATAGACGACTCTCGACTTCTTGATAGAAACTGAATTTTTTAGTGTATTGATTGAAATGCAAGAAGTTATGCTAGCTTGATCCTTGCTCACAGTTGCTTGAGGAGCATTTTTTGTTTTGTTTTGAATTTGTGTTAGAGTGAGTTTGATTATCAGTGAACTTGGTTTTGTTTATCATCTCTACTTTACTTTTCTCAGTTGTCACTTCTTTATATCACCTCACATTTATCTATTGCTCTTTCAGCCTGCTCTCTTTTATCCTTCTCCATTTGATCAGCCCAACAGATATTTTTATGTAACAAGCTTCTAGCATTTTTTCCACTTCCTTGGAATTAATCTTATAGTTGTTTATCAAAATTCCTCTAGCAAGTCATCCTTTTATCAGAAGGCTATAGAGAGACTTTATGGTTCTTTCAGACGGAAGAGAAAAAAACTTGAAGAGCTCATTTTGCTCATGGTTTGTATTATTATGCATATCCCATTTAGATGTCACAATAATCTAATTCATGAAGTTGAATATGGGAGTATTTACATCTAACTGATGTTTGTTGTCTTCGTTTGCAGGGGGGAATTTCGTCCGAGTGTATTTTTCTCGGATGAAAGAGATGTGAGAGAGATAGTATCTCCCTATGAAGCTTTTGGATCCGGTGGAGATTTTGCAAAAGAGGTACTGAAACCTGCCAAGGACAAAATTGTTAGAGGTAGCTGGACCTCGGAGGAGATTAAGATTCTATGTTTACATGCCATCGAGTATGCAGTTCTAAACGATAAAGAACATAGTGGGGGTACGGTGACGGTCTACCACGTCAGTTGTGGAGGTATTGAAGAGATGTACAGTAAAGAAGTGGATAGCATTGAATCAGAGATCAGAGCTTTTAATGTAAAATATGACCAGCAAAGGGGCAAGAAGAAAAAGAAAGAGGAGAAGATAATTCAGACCGCGGCAAAGTGGCGCCGAATTCGCAAGAAATGGAAGAATAGAAAGCACTGATGTATCACATCCGATTTCAATTGACCTAACTGGAGTTTTAGGTGTGAGTAGTAGACTAGTTTTTCTGCAAAAGTCTTGCTGATAGCTCAGGTAAAGCTGTAGAATAACCAAGACAGTTTTCAAATTTTGCTTGCTAATAGCCTATGTAAGAAGCTATTGTTGCAAGGCTTCTGGAAACCAGTTAAGACAGATTTTAGGTAAAGCTATGCATAGACATAACCTGGACAGTTTTTTTGCGGGCATATTTGTACATCCGAACTTCTAACAGTTTGGCATTTAGGTATTCCTCTGTTAGCCATTGAAATGAAAAGTAGCGAGTATCGCCAATCCCGTAACTCCGCTGGTGTGCCTATTGTGTTTCCCTTCTTTGAACCAAAAAATGTTTTACTGCAGCCTTGCCAGTTGTCTGAGCCAACTCTTATATACCATGCCCTAAGTAGCGAGTATCACCAATACCGTAACTCCGCTGGTTAGACCAATATTCTTATGAGATGAAGGTCTCAGCCCTGGCTGGGACTAATAATTCTGTTTATGTCCATTAAATTTTTAGCACAACTTTACCCATTCTGGTCCCAGAGTTTGTTAAAAGGGTGCTTAAACTTGAAATTCAATACCAAGAACTTGACATTTAAGCAAAATAATGATTGTTCTCATGAACAAGATACATATCTAATTTTTAACAAGGAAAATGGAAATAAAATTCATGGAACTGAATAAAATTTTTGGATACTTTATGATATTGCGGATACGGTTTTATCCGGATGTAGGATATTAATTTCTTAAAATGATGCATGCTCTTTCCTTCAATAATCAAGAAGAATTCTAATAAAGAAAAGTGAGAGAGCCTCAAGAATCTCAAATTGGCAAAATAATTATAAGAAAATAAAGATTTCTTTATACAGCATCACATCAAGCCTACTTCCATGCTTTCTAACACCTATACTGTTTGGGAGCAGCAATTATAAGAAAAGTAAACTGTTTGCCAGCAATTGGGTTTAATCTCTTACTCTCTTGTCGAGATCGTGCAATCTTAGCTCTCTTTGCAACCTCAAGCATAATCTTCTTGTACTCCTTTTGTTCGTTGCTGGTACCACCCGTCTGTTCAACAAAGCAATCAGGAAATACACTAAGGAATCATCTGGCATCTGTAGGCTACTATATCCTCCTTATTTTGAGGATTTATGGAATGACTCAACTTTCAAACAAATTCGAATCCAGTTATGTAGAAATTGTTCAATCACTCATCAATTCATAATTTGCATGAAGGTGAAAAGGGGATGTGTAAAGATCAAGATTAAGATTAAGACACCACTGAAAGAAATGAAATCCGTTTATGATTCTTTTAATGATAAGAAAACATACCTTCTTCTGTTTTATGGCAGCCCGGGCCTGATACTTGCCTCTATCTTCCCTTCCGGCTTTAACTAATTCTAGCCTCTCCTCTTTGGTCATCTTCCTTCTTATATTAGTCTGCAAAGCAATAAGTACAAAATATTTAGTAAAACCCAATTTAAAAGTGGAAACAGGAGTAGGAGCTTGCAATTTTCTATAGCAGTATTATGAGCTTTGTATTGCCTTGTGCATTAGAGTTTTTATGTTCTTTAACAATAATGGATTTTCTGTTCTTTATGTTGCATCCACCATTTATCAGGAGGAAGAAGATATATTATATTTGAACTTGGATTGGTGATATATAAAGATTGAGATCACATTTCTGCAATCAGTGGAAAATAACATAACATGGAAGCAGCATAATGTTCTGAATTGTGAATTGATCTATATACAATTCTATAACATAGGATAAACATAATAGAGCATGGAGGTAATACCATCATAGATGGCTATATGAAGAAACAAATGCAAGGCATTAAAGAGCTCAAAAAAAATGTAGGACTCACCTCAAGCACTGATGGATTCACTCGCTTAAATGCTGGACGCTTCCTTAACAGCCCATGCTGACATAAAGCATATTTTAGTGCTTCGTAATAACGTGCTTGCTTTGCCTGGTAAGCCAGAGAGATATATGGTGAATTAGCCAAGTCAGGAAGCAAAGAATAATTATATGCAGCTTCAGAACAAACAGACAGGACGAAAGAAGTCAAATAGGAACAATTTGGTTGGTTTTCATTAGTATTCCACAAGCCCAGGTCATTTTCACGAACAAAATTAGGGAGTAAATTTACTCTGTGTCACAAAAAATGGATATCACAGCCAGGAAAGCAACCAATAAAAAAGAAGAACATAGCCTGCCATTCATAATTCTCAGCGGATCTACCTTCAGCTCCTTGATCCGTTTGAAATCTTCATCTGTCAAATCTGACGATTTAAATTCCTTAGTTGATTTTGCGATCCTCTTAGCAGCCCGAAGACTTTTCCTCTTAGCAACCCGAAGACTTTTCTCCGCTGCTCTTAACCATTCTGATTCTAGATCCGTTAAACCATGATAAGCCATTGTTGATTTGAATTGTTTCTTTCTTCTTCAAAATCCCTGCGTTAAAGAAAGAAGAAACCCTAGTTTATTATGGTTATATCTGCGATGAGCGATAAAGACCGGGAATAACTAGGTTTTGTTTAAGTGAGAAATAAATAAATACCCCTACGTTTTTTATGGGCCTTCAGGGCAACTGCAGTAAAGGTACCAAAAAGTAAAGATCAAATTTACTCTTTTCTCAATCAAATCCAATCGTAACGGAGGATTTAAAATGGTTTTTACGCTAGTATATGTACAGTACCAGAATATATTTTTTCGCGACTAAAAGTATTGTCGCACGCTCTCTTAGTAGAGCGTTTACCCAAAACGCTACCTTAGGAAAGCATTACGAAACACGGACGTCTATTTAGGCAAGCGTTTGGTGACACACTTTGTTAGAGAAGCGTATGAAGTAACGCTCCGGTAAGAGAACGCTTCTATGCCCAAACGCAACCCAGAGGAGAGTCTCAACGGATGTCCATTTAAGAAAGCGTTGTAAATCAAAACGTCCACTTGGGAAGACGTCTGGGCTATACGCTCTTCCAAGAAGGCGCTCTATGCACGGACGCTCCTCCATCTAGGCGCCAATACCTGTAGCGCTGCTTCAGATGGACGTCCCAGTTGGACGCTCCTCCATCTAGGCGTTACAACAAAACGTCCCCTTACACGAGCGTTATGTTACCGTTGTGAAATGTAACCGTTGAACGGCTAGTAATCCTTATGTATATAAATGAGCTTCATCTCCACATCAACATTTCATAATTCAGTTATAACAAATTAAGAAATTTTTAAAGTTTCCAAATTTTAATTCATTCCAATTTGTTTGTAATCACTTTCATTAATGGGTCCAAAACCAATAGGTCCAAATTTTACTGTTGAAGAAGATATAACCATGTGTATGATTCATTTATCAATATTTCAAGATTCTAGTGTGGGTACCGATCAATCAGAAGACAAATTATGGTCTTGCATCAAAGCTGGAATGAAAGAAGCTATACCTTCAATGCCTGATCGGAGTTAGACCTCTATTCAGAAACGCTTTCAGGGAATAAGTAAAGAAGTTGCTCTTTACTCTGCAAAGGAGGCCGAAGTGGAACGTGAACACCATACTGGATGGGGCCCAGTAAAAGTAACAACACAAGCACCAACACCCTTGCATATCCCCTCACTAGCATAACCAGCGTGAAGTTTAGTACAAAATAACTCCATCTTTTGTATTAGTACAGTTATGACCACCCTTGCATATTAAAATTTACATTAAATTTAAAATTGACATTAAAATTAACAAATACCTTCTACAACCTAGACTATTTCTAACAGTTACACTAACACAGTGTTACAATTTATAATTAACATGGTTAAAACTCATATTATTTCATACACCTAAAATAAAATTTTGCTACAACTAAAACAAAAATAAGAAATTGCTATAGCTGAATATGGAAATGAATATCGAAATGAAAAGACTGAGTTAAATTTTTTTACCGTATTTTGAACTAATTTTGGTTAAAATCTACTTCACAGTGAGTTAGCCGCCGCGGTTGTAGAGAAGATGAGCGTTCCTGTAAGAAGAGAAGCAAATGGGAGAGCGTTTATATACACAAACCCTAACCTAGAATTCACGGATGCTCACCCAGAATGGCCTAGACGCTCACTAGGAAACAGGGACGCTCCTCTATAAGGACATCTACTTAAGACGCTCTTCCACTTGAATGTCTAGTAGGCGCTCTCCCATGTGAGTGTCTGTGAAACGCTTATGTGCGTAGACATTTGGTGGTGAGACGCTTTGCTAGAAGGGCTTCTGGTTTTAGGCGTTCAGTAGGAAGAGCGTTTATCATTAAACGTCCATCCAATACAGCGCACTAATTGTAAACGTCCATCCAATACAACGCTCGTTTAACATACGCTGGTTCCAGATAACGTTAAACACACGTCCACCCACATAAGCGTATAAAATGCAAACGCTCATGTATAGCAGCGTGTGGTGCCAGAGTTTGAAACGCTCACATATAATGGGGCGTCCAACAATAGATGTCTTCTTACAGCAACGTCCGTGTCGATTAACGTTCTTCTACAATAGCGTTTTCAAACAAACGCTCTTTTGCCTGAACGTGCGATCATATTTATTCCGGGACACGCTGTGGAAAACGTCAAAAAAAAATCAAATTTTTTTGAGCTTTACTCTTTGATTTGGTCGCCTTGTTGCAGTTTCCCTTACAGTATCCCTGCTGACCATAATTATCCAGGCGTTTTTAAAGGTGACCCAAAGAAAATTTGGAACGACTTATTTATATTCATCCAAAAATAAAGGATAAAGGATATTTCAAAATAATAAAAGTACTAAGTTATCCTTATTAGTTTAATTTAAGTTTCAACTCTTTAAATATTAAAAATTTTCTTATTTAATAATTTTTATATAATTTTTTATTATAATTTTTGTTAATCCAAAAATAAATTAATAAATTAATAAAAAATAAATTAATGTTTTTGTTAAAAAACAAGTAAAGTAAAATAAATAAATAAATCAAGTTATTTTCTTAAATTTATCTATGAGACTACTTTTCATAATTGGTAGATAATTAATTCGCCGAAACTACCGATTATGGAGTAGAAAAATTCGAAAATTTTAAAGTTTGGTAAAATTTATTTTTGGGGTTACTTTCATAATTGGTAGATAACTAATTTGCTGAAACTACCGATTATGATAGTAGAAAAATTCAAAAATTTAAGGTTTGAGAAAATTTATTTCTGAGGATACTTTCAGAATCGGTAGATAACTAATTTGCCGAAACTACCGATTATGAAAGTAGAAAAGTTTAAAAATTTTAAAGTTTGGAAAATTTATTTATGGGGCTACTTTCAGAATCGGTAGATAACTAATTTGCCGAAACTACCTATTATGAAAGTAGAAAAATTTGAAATTTTTTTAAAGTTTGAAAAAATATATTTATAATTTTATAATCGGTAGATAATTTGTCGAAACTACCGGTTATGAAAGTAGAAAAATTCAAAAAAAATAAAGTTTAGGAAAATTTATTTCTGGGGCTACTTTCATAATCGGTAGATAACTAATTTGCCAAAACTGCCGGTTATGAAAGTAGAAAATTCAAAATTTTTAAAGTTTGGGAAAATTTATTTCTGGGGCTACTTTCATAATCGGTGGATAACTAATTTGCCGAAACTACCGATTATGATAGTAAAAATATTCAAAAAAATTAAAGTTTAGGAAAATTTATATCTGGGGCTACTTTCATAATCGGTAGATAACTAATTTGCCGAAACTACCGATTATGAAAGTAGAAAATTTTGAAAATTTTAAAGTTTGGGGAAATTTATTTTTGGGGCTACTTTCATAATCGGTAGATAACTAATTTGCTGAAACTACCGATTATGAAAGTATCATAATTCGAAAAATTTAAAGTTTGGAAAATTTTATTTTGGGGCTATTTTCATAACCGGTAGATAACTAATTTGCCAAAAATACCGATTATGAAAGAAGAAAAATTCCATTTGGGGCTTATTGTATAATCGGTAGTAATCGAATTTGTCGAAACTACCGATTATACAATGATTTTAATAAAAAATTAATGAAAACAAATATTTAAATTAATTAAAAATATAATTTAACTAATTTAACAGCTAATACAATTAATTAACACTAATCAAAGTGGATGAATAAGGGGTTTTTGAAATTATTTCAAAATGTCCCTATTTTGTTTTATTATGTAGCCCCTAATTCTTTTTGGGTCTCCCTCAAAAACGCTAGGATAATTATACCCCTAACTTTATTGAAGAAATCCATTTAATAATTAATACCTAATTTATCCTCTTTATATAATACTTCCTCCGTTTGTTAAAGATTAAGTTATTTCACAACTCCTTAGGTAAGAAGAACAAGGATATATCTTTAGATATTTTATGAACCCTCAAGTGGAGAATACTCTTACAAATTGGGGGATACTCACGGTTATATGGGCTGGATTTTAGCTAAGGGCTATTTTTGTAATGATGAGATGTTCGTACTTCCCATTACTATAATAAAAATGAAAATAAAACCTAATAGAAATCAATTTGGTTTTCACCACTACCAACTCCTCCCTTCTTCTCCTCTTCTTCTCTCCTTCTATAACTTTGACGATCAAGCAATCAATCAAATGACGAACAATTATCGTTTTTGAAGCAAATTATGATTTGAACCTCATTAGATTCTCAGTAGTAAGCACGTAAGTATTCTACATCTGGGTGTTCTGGGTAAAGTCAGTTCGGGGATCTCATATACGACTTCTAAGTTAAGAAAATTAAAATACTTCCGCCTTTCCAATTAAAATTTGGTGATTTTTCTTTGGATTATGTGTTAATTTGTTAAGCTCTACAGTTTGCAGATGTTGGTATTAAATGGGTGTCACCTTGTTCAAAATGTTGTTAAAGAGGTGGGATCTTTAAAACACCTAAGATATCTTGATATCTCGTTTACAAATATTCAAGAGTTACATGATTCTATTATTAGCATCCACAATTTGCAAAGATTAGATCTCGATCATTGCGAAAACTTAATAAATACCAAATTAATCAAAGCTAAATATGTTTTGGATTCTTTTATCTAGTGATTCATTTTCTAAGTTTAATCTTAACAACACTTGGGGAATACTCAAGGATAATTTAGCCATTGCCGATAAGGGGTTCTTCAAATTACTTCATAATATCTTTTTTTTTTCTGAATATCCCCCAATTTGTGAGAGTATTCCCCAATTCAGGGTTCTATTTTTTTTCAATTATACCCTTAGGATAATAAAATCATAAAATTTGGAAAGACATATCTCTCAAATTATGCCACAAATTTGTAAACTTTAATAAAGTTGGAAAACATTTTAAAACACCTATGTAACAATTAACAGATATAAGCATGACTATCCTATTTGTTTTTGGGTGAAAACAATGTATTGTAAAAGTACTTTCTTTAGGTTCGAGAAATCAAAATCGTACAAGACGAGCCTAAACCAAAACATGGCAGTTCACGTCTTGCTTCGGTCACAAAGGTAGAGACGATGGGTTGATCTTAGATGATGGAAGCAGAAGAGGATGAGATATCATTGTGTCATGAAATTGGGAGTGTCAATTTGTTGAACTATGACGAAGGCTAGATTTATATATGTAAATCTGATTATCTCTCTTAGATCTCCTTCTGAATAGATGAAGCCATCTATTTATAGTCTGTTGTGAACACACTGATTTCTCGTAAATTGTGGAAGTTATGAAGAGATAGAGAAGTGATGATCATGGAGGTTGTGGTGAAGTCGTGTATGCTAGCGTCGTGTATAAGGCTAGCGCTGGAATTATGCCAGCGTCGTGAGTTTGTTGGCGCTGGCCCTGAGCTAGCGTTATGAGTAGGTTGGCGTTGACACTGGCACTAGGCCAGCGCCGTAGAAATACTTGGTGCTAGCCTTAAGATAGTGTCGTGAATAGGCTGGCACTGGCCTAATGCCAGCGCCGTAAGTTTGTTTGTGTTAGCCTTGGCGCTAGACTTCAGCTAGCACGTGAAGCATAATAGGCTCTGACATTAGGTCCGTGCCATATGTAGATGGTGCTTGTCTTGAACACTTGAGTTACTTGCTTATACCAAGCCCCTCGGTCGGTTATGACAATCAATTCAGCTTTTGACATGAGTTATTCTTGTGAGTCTTGAATTAATTCAAAGGGTGTATCTGAGATCTTAAATTAAGAAGATGTTTAAGTAAAATTATAGAAATCTTACGGGGATAGGTATGAATTAGCTTAGTTATCGTTTCAAGTAGAAGGGTCATATAATTAGTGAATAAATTTCAAGTACTGAAGGTTCATGTGGATACTGTGAATATAGTAATAAATCAATATGGTTCAAGTAAGAACTTGAACATTGATATATAAAATAGGTTCAAAGAATTCAGCCGTGGAAATTCTGCAACTTGATCCTTGTAGAGGTACATAACTCATATTTTTGATACAAGGTCAGAAATATATGCAAATATTTTTATGTTTCTGCTACTAGGCAGAGGCAATTTTACGGTTTTCGCCTTTGTCAAAATCCACTATCAACACTATTATACAAGTTTCTTATATGAATAATAATTAATCAAAATGGAAATTTTAGAATTATTGTCTTGTTTAATGAAATGACTTATTTTTAACAAAAAAAAAATCAACTAAGTAGCTTAATTTATGTGAAGCGGAGGGTGTAAATTAGATATAATTGTTGATGGTGGATTTTTGACAAGAGCTAGAATTGTAAAATTTCCATATGCCCAGTAGCAGAAACATTTCCATATCTGCGCATATTTCTAGATTTATATCAAAATATGAAATATTGTATCTCTATATATGTTTTGCAAAAGAATTAAGAATACGGTCTCTACAAATAGAAATATATGCGCATAGGTGTTCTATATTGATCTTTTTTTTTAGGGTGAAAAAAAATGTACTGCAAAAGAGTACTTTATGTTGGTTCGAGAGATCAAAATCGAACAAGACGATCCTAAACCAAGAAATGGCAGTTCACGCTTTGCTTCAGTCACAAAGGTGGAGATGATAGGTTGATCTTAGCGGAGGGAAGCAAAGAAGGTTGAGAAATCACAGTGTACTGAGAAAGTGATGGTGTGTAGTTTAATACTGAATGCATGACTGTAAACTGGATTATCTCTGGGATTGATCTTTGTTATGCTCTTAATTCCTTCATTCCTTGTTTCGAATATATGAAGCCATCTATTTTATCGTCTTATCGTAAATTGTCGTACCGATAATTTTTTCTTGGGTTTAACTAAACCTTATATGTGTCTTGATTAGTTCATCCCTTACTAATATTGATGTACATTAATAATAGATGTTATGAAAATACTAGAATGAAACATGTTCGACAAATGTCGTAACATGAGCCAGGGATACTTTTGTCATCTTTTTCTGTGAAACCAACTCTTTTAAAGATAAATCCCTTCTTATAGGTTAGGGCATCGTTATTACTTCCCTCGTAACTACTACTACATATGTTTTTTGTTCAAAGCTAAGCCGAGTACATTGATCTCTTTATAATTACATGATCAAGCATAAAAGTATATTAGTTTGCATGATTGTTTGTGAATATTATCATGGTGCGATTTTATTACTTCTTTACGTTCCAAGCCATCGTAATCATTAGTCGAGTTCTAGATAACATTTGTTTTGCTAACAGTGTAGAAATGGGTTTTTGAGTACACATACACTGAAAGAAGCCATTAAAGCCTTTCAAGGCAATTGGAATGGATAATTCACTTCCGTTCTGGTGAGCTTGTGAAATAGGATGATGATTATTATTGCATGAACTATAATATTTTTTCTGGTTTAAGTGGAAACATTCTCTCTTGTGGTGTTTTGTTTTCCTTTAAGTGGAAAATTTTGATTGTTAATATTCATATTCATTTTCCAATTAAAAATGATATTCGGAAGTTACCCATTCTCGCTGTCTGGATCATGTTAGAAAGTTTCTAGTAGGTTGGAATGGAAGGTACAAATGGTGCGAGATCATAGATCGGAAAAGGTACTAGTACAAAATGATCCTGAACTACCTAGGAGAATTTGATGGTTTTTCAAATGTTTTGTGGTATTTTTCTTATGGGTTATGGGTTTGGAAATATAACTAATGTACATCAAGTGTGAGGGTACACTTGTGTATCTTTGTGGTAGGGAATTATATAAATGAAAACCATTTCATTATTAACAATCAAGTAGAACCACTCACGCACAAATTAATTAACGTTTTTTTTGTGAAGTTTGGATTATAATGCTATTATTTCCGTTGTTTACATTCACCTGCTTGGGTATTATTGACTAAAAGATGCCTTTAGTATTTTGTTTAAAAGTTATTATGTATGTTATCTTTTAGCCTATTAACCTATTTTATCAAATAATGTTCCTTGATTAATTATCTTGACAATTATTTGTTGAGAAAATATAATCAGATCCCTTTGTTAATTTTGAAATGTGTTTACTCCAATTATTTTCTAATGTAACACTAATTGTTGTTTTTAGTCTTAAACTTTTGTACGGCCATGTTGGTTTGGCTATAGTTAACTAGTACATGACAGGAATGCATAATTTTAAGAGATGATTGCTATCTAAACGAGGTAGTTCATACCATCTAGTGAGAGATAATTGTTACCATTGTGGATAGTTCATACTATCTAAACAAAATAGATGAACTAATAGATGAACTACGACCGTGCTTGATCTCTTCGAGCTACGGAGGAGGGTACGTAGACAGCCGTTTTGCGGTTCAGCACATATAATGGAGGTTGTTCATATTGTTTGAAAGAAGTTGGTTACTGCATGACAGTTTAGACCAACTATATAGAGATAATTATCGCTTTTTGAGGCGATTCATATCATCTGGTAAGATTGTTCGATATGTGTGAAAGAAATAAATTATTTAGTCTCGTGTCTGACGGGCTATTTTATATCGTTTAATGAAAACTGAAAAATATGATTACTGCGTGGCAGTTTATATCATATAACTAAACTTATAGATGGTTGTTTCCATTCACTACACCATTTTTTTCGATTCACAACAGAACCCATGCATTACGAATCGGGGTTGTAACAGCTTTTACCTGCTGTAAAACGCATATTACAAATTTTTTGTAACAACAACGTGGTCGTTACGAATTCTGAGTTGTAACGACGTTTGTAACAGAGTTGAGTCATTACTACGTGTCAGTTCGTAACAGGGGAGAGCCGTTACGAAATTTTTTGTATCAAGAGGGTCGTAACACCTTATAGCCGTTACGAAATTTTTCGTAACAACAAAAAAATTATTGCCAGTCAACATTGACCGACAATTCACTTTTCAACCAGAAATACACCAGAATTCCAAATAACCTACATACCCTTTTTATTCTATCCATCATCCACATTCAAAAATAGTTTCTTCAATCAATTCATATCAACATTCATTCAACTCATATCAATATTCATTCGATTTATATCAAAAAAGAATACAAATTATTTAAGTACAAAAACAATTCTGAGAGAATACACAGAAGCATCCTAAGTTTAGTTCATTCTCACTTAAATCACTATAAGTTCATTTCTATGTCCTTAGAGCAACCACAATAGGGGGACTAGACCAAAGATCAAAGAGTAAAAAATTTTGGTCTTTGATCAGCCCAGAACACTACAGTCCCCGACCCAAATATGATCAGGCGGTCTTCTAACATAACGCTTGATATTGGGCGTAACTCTAGAGTAATGTACGATGATAAAGACATAATTCTGGTGTAACGCTTGGTGTTTGGCGGAGATTTGGTTAACGCCTGATAATAGGCGTTAATAAAGCTCATTATAAAAGAAGATGAAGCCCTGATGAAAAGATGATGATGTATATCTACCAAATATTTATTTCATAACATATACCTAATAATAATTAAAACACGCAACTATCATCTTTACTATACTTACTAGTTACATATCGAGTGCAATTTGAAATTACCTTTTTCTATCAATTTCTCAATTTTGTGTAAGAGACTAACCGTCTTTGGTCTTTAATTTATGCAAGACTTACTATATATGAAACTGATGTTTAACAGGTTTAATCATCTTTGCCGTAACTACAGAATGTGAAAATTTATTCATTTTCTCAATTACTCAATTAGTTTTTCTTCTTATTTTTAAGCATGTATTATCCTATTAGTTAAGTTAATTTTATCAATTAAATTATAGAAGAATACTCTCAAATTGTTTAAGGAGACATCTATTTAAGTTTTTTTTTTTTGAGAATTAACTTCTATTACTGAAAAAATACATAAATACAAGGAGACTAGACTAACTACAAGAGATATAATTTTTTTATCCAATGAGCCCAGAAGTCGAACTACCATCAATTGCAGAATTAACTAGATAAACAGGAAAGGAAGTTGCATTAGATGCTGCCGTTTTATTTTTATACTTGACAATCATACAATTTAACTTTAAAAAAGGAAATAGAAAACTTGGCATCTCGGACTTCCAGGTTTGATATAAAAGAGATGCTTTAGCTTCTTTAGCTAGTTTGTCAGTCGTCTGGTTCCCTGTTGTTGGAAAGAAACAGAAACCCAAAAAGTTATTACAGCCACTTAGAATTTCCGTTGCTTATTTGACTAAAACCTTATTCCACCATTCCATTAAACTTTCCTTGCCATTAGTAAAATCTAAAATCCTTTTGCAGTCTCCTTCTATCTAGAAGTTGATTTGAAGATTCTACATAATATGATCTTTCCAGTTATGATTATTGGAAGACCGAAGGGAGTCATTATATTATATTTATTATTTATATATGTTATATTCTCTTCGTCCAAGAATAGGTGACCTAGTTCAAGTTTGCACAATTCTTAAGGTAAAGAGGAGAAAAAAGAAATTTTAAGTGTTTTTTACAATTATACCCTTATGGATAATACTTAGTAAAATTTAGAAATGATTTGTCTCTCAAAATATACCACAGATATTCGTAAACTTTATATCATTGAAAATCATTTTAAAACACCTATCTAACTAATATAAAAATGGCTATCAAATTATACATATTTCTTATACTAAAAATAATCAATTAAAATGGTAGTTTTAGAAATATCCCCTTGTTTAATGATATAGGTCACCTATTAGTGGACAAAATTTAAAATTGAATAGGTCATTTATTCTTGGACGTAGGGAGTATTATATATGGTAACTTGGATGTAAGTTGTCATAAACACAATGTGAATCGATTTTTTTATAAAAAAAAAATCAATTTACTCACAACTTAATCAAATTGGAAGTCAATTGATCGTTTCTTTCCCAAAATTAAGTTGATAATCAGACATCTACACCCAATTGCATTTATGCTCCATAAATTCGATCAAAAAACTTCTAATTGGTCTTTAATTGATTCAAACTAAAAAACTCGAAAAGGTGTGGTGTAATCACATTTTTATCTATTTCATCCAATTGGATCGAATTAGATCATTTTTTTCCGAAATTTATTTTCTAATCAGATATTTTCCGACCCAATTATTGTTTAAATCCAACAAATCGATTTAATCAGATCGATTTCGTCTTCAATTGCTTCAAATTAAAATATAAAACTAACACTCGTCAGCAACGTTTATAAACGTTGCTACCTGATGTACTTAATATTCAACCTAAACAAAAAAAGACGCTTATATCCGTTGTAAATATTTACGACCGTCGTGAAATGTTAAAACATGATAAATTAGATTTGTTGGAATAAGTTCGCATTTTCGATCACCCACCTCCTACCGCGCGTTAATCTAATATACCTTGGATGATGAAGAGAATATTAGGGAGTGCTGATGAGAAAATATTAATTAACTAATCGAATTCTTAATATTTCAAGTTGTTTTAATTCATGCATTGTTGACTATGAAATCAAGTTTAAATAAAAAAATGAACAAAGATGATGATACAAGTGGATTTTAATTACCCATATAAAAGTTTACAAACATTTTTATAATTGTTGGTTGTATATAAATTAATTGTGGATTATATTTAGTCATTGTCTACTATTTTTATGGGTGATAGTAGAAAAAGAAAAGAAATAGTTGTTGATAATTTTTATTTTGAAAGTAAAAAAAAAAAGTGTATTGAAACCCAATCGAAATCTTATGACTATTCTAGGAAAAAAATGAAACCCACAAATATCCAACTATTGTTCTTATCTAGAAACTAATTATAATTGGATTTAAAGAAAATAAATAAATCTAGGATTATTGTCATTGAGATTCATGGTTCATGGGTTTCTAATGACTGCTCAAGTAAACTCCAACTATTTGACTAGACTCAACAGAACCGCTAATAGCAATATTACTGTTGGCAAGAATACAAGGAGAAAACAGGTTCCAAGTATATTTCTACAAGGAGAGATTTCATATTTAAAATGATGCATGCTCCTTCCTTCAATAATCAAGAAGAATTCTAATAAAGAAAAGTGAGAGCCTCAAGAATCTCAAATTGGCAAAATAATTATAAGAAAATAAAGATTTCTTATACAGCATCACATCAAGCCTACTTCCGTGCTTTCTTACCCCTAAACTGTTTGCCAGCAATTCGGTTTAATCTCTTTCTCTCTTGTCGAGATCGTACAATCTTAGCTCTCTTTGCAACCTTAGGCATATTCTTCTTGTGCTCCTTTTGTTTGTTGCTGGTACCACCCGTCTGTTCAACAAAGCAATCAGGAACACTAAGGAATCATCTGGCATCTGTAGGCTACTATATCCTCCTTATTTTGAGGATTTACGGAATGATTCAACTTTCAAACAAATTCGAATCCAGTTACGTAGAAATTGTTCAATCACTCATCAATTCATAATTTGCATTAAGGTGAAAAGGGGATGTGTAAAGATCAAGATTAAGACACCACTGAAAGAAATGAAATTCGTTTATGATTCTTTTAATGATAAGAAAACATACCTTCTTCTGTTTTATGGCAGCCCGGGCCTGATACTTGCCTCTATCTTCCCTTCCGGCTTTAACTAATTCTAGCCTCTCCTCTTTGGTCATCTTCCTTCTTATATTAGTCTGCAAAGCAATAAGTACAAAATATTTAGTAAAACCCAATTTAAAAGTGGAAACAGGAGTAGGAGCTTGCAATTTTCTATAGCAGTATTATGAGCTTTGTATTGCCTTGTGCATTAGAGTTTTTATGTTCTTTAACAATAATGGATTTTCTGTTCTTTATGTTGCATCCACCATTTATCAGGAGGAAGAAGATATATTATATTTGAACATGGATTGGTGATATATAAAGATTGAGATCACATTTCTGCAATCAGTGGCAAATAACATAACGTGGAAGCAGCATAATGTTCTGAATTGTGAATTGATCTATATACAATTCTATAACATAGGATAAAAATAATAGAGCATGGAGGTAATACCATCATAGATGGCTATATGAAGAAACAAATGCAAGGCATTAAAGAGCTCAAAACAAATGTAGGACTCACCTCAAGCACTGATGGATTCACTCGCTTAAGACTTAATTTTTCGGAACTGGGGATCTTAAATGCAGGCGACTTTGCTTCTGGACCCTTCCTTAACAGCCCATGCTGACCTAAAGCAAGTTTTGCTGCTTGCTTTGCCTGGTAAGCCAGAGAGATAATATGGTGAATTAGCCAAGTCAGGAAGCAAAGAATAATTATATGCAGCTTCAGAACAAACAGACAGGACGAAAGAAGTCAAATAGGAACAATTTGGTTGGTTTTCCTTAATATTCCACAAGCCCAGGTCATTTTCACGAACAAAATTAGAGAGTAAATTTACTCTGTGTCTCAAAAAATGGATATCACAGCCAGGAAAGCAACCAATAAAAAAGAAGAAAATAGCCTGCCATTCATAATTCTCAGCGGATCTACCTTCAGCTCCTTGATCCGTTTGAAATCTTCATTTGACAGTATACCATCTGTCAAATCTGACGATTTAAATTCCTTAGTTGATTCTGCGATCCTCTTAGCAGCCCGAAGACTTGTATCAGCATTCAATTCCCCAGCATAGTCACTGAGATTCCTTTTACGTTGGTCAGAATTTTCCTGCTTTTCATCCTTATCGCCATCCACGTCCTCCTCACCATCAGATTCTTCTTCAGCCTGATCACTTCCATTATCATCATCAAGGCCTACATCACTTTCTTCAGTCTCACCATTATCTTCATCGCTGAGCTGAGTATGTGCATCACCGGCTATCACAGTAGCCTCTCCCCCATCACTGTCAAACATACTTGAATCTGAATCACCACCATCATTTTCTTCAACCTCACTAGAGTCATCCGCACCATCATCATTTTGTAACAGCTCGAGACCAGACACATTACTAGCAATATTCACTTCTCCAAAGGCCTTTGGTCTTGCCTTGGGGTTAGTAGGGCGACCACGGTCCTTCTTAACCAGCAATGAAGGGCATACCTAAAAGACAACTATACTTAGTATTCCTCCTCAAATAACGCAATTGCTAGCCAAATATCAGAAGTTAAATCACCAACCTCTCTGAATAAAGTGATCAATGAACGAGCAGCTGTAGATATAGCTTTATCATGTGACTTCCTATATAGGACCAGATCTTGCAGCAAATCTTCTGCCATCAACTAAATGTGAAAGAAAATAATGACTACAAAGTGAGATTTTGAGGCATTTAAGGGTTTGAAAACAAGAGATGAGAAACAGAAAAAAAAGTATACCAGAGGAATACGGAGACAAATTTCCCTAACAACATTCAGTCCAACAGCGATTGCCTGTAAGAAGAAACATCACGTAGAAGGCATAAGATTGCATATTCAACTCAATCAACATGATGTACAATAGAAAATAAAATAAAAACAAGAATACTGAATACCTCTGTTCGAGACTTATCATGCACAAACTGGTTAACCACTTGATTTAATAATGGTTCAACCACATCGGGAGGAACCTATAGAGAAAAAGAGACAAATTGAAGTATTAGAGCGTTCAAGTAGCCCGGAACAATCTCCAATGCAGCAATATCACACTTTAAAGTACGGTACTAGTAAAGGGAAGATAAGCAAACCATATCATGGCATGCCTGAACTGCTGATGCAAGCAACTCAGTGATATCACGTTGATGAGGCTGCAAGTAAATCAAAAAATACCAACACGAAAGTATATAAAGAACTACCAATATATGATGTATGCATAAATAGCATACATCAATGCATCACTGACATGGTATACCTGGACATATTTCTGAAGAAAAGGATAGAAGTTCAACAGTATCAAGCGATGGAGTCCAACAGTACGTGCAATTACTTTTAACATCATCATCTTCACCTGAAATGGAGAAAAAAGATATAGACTGATGTCATGATAGTGTTGGTAGGAGCATAAGTAGAGCGCATACATGCAAGGCATATGTGCAAAGTAAGAATAGCCACCTCAAACCGCTCGTTACAAGTCTGAAGACGGGAAAATAACTTCTCAGCAAACCCCTATACACAAAATAAGAGTGTTACAACTCTGTAATTAAATGGAAGTTTAAATCACAGTATCAGGAGTAGCAAACCTGCGCATCAATTAAATGGTTAAGTGGTGAATAGTAATTCGTTGTATCCATCTCTGAGTTAGCAAGTTGCTGCCTTTTCATGCTACGGACTGCACGTTGCAACTTTGCTTGCTTTTTTTTCTTGCTAGCAAGTGTACCTTTGTGATGTGCCTGTAGTAAGGTTATTAAATCAATTATTCATTAAATTATAAACTGACGAGAACAACAAGCACAAGGGAGAAATGGGCAATAGATTTATCAGGCTTTCAAGTATTATACAAAAGGCTAATTCTGTAAACTAAAGAGATTCTGAGAAGTTGAAATAAGTTGCACACCTTATAGACATCCTCCCTCTGAAGAACAACCTGGGGATTTCTCTCATCTTCACTGCTATCAACATCACTATCTTCGGCCTCTTTAATCTTTTCAAAACCAAGAAGGAACGACAAAGCAGCATCCATAATCCTATAAGATTCAAAAAATAATTTCCTAGTCTATTAGTGAGAGAACGGCAAATTAGAATTGATATATAAAACAAAGAAAAAGCAGATTCTGTTTGAATCAGCATTTCAAACATAGCTGAGCAACAACTGCTGAGACTATAAAGTGTGGGACCCATTTTGGCCACCAGCGACCGGCATGTTTAGGAACTAGTTCCTTAGGAGCTGGTACAAACGATTTATATAGCAGACTAGCCTTTTCTTTTCTATCACAAGACTAGATAAAAAACAATATTCTAACTTCTGGAGTAATTAATGCATATGAGATGCAATCATGCAAATATGACACACAAAATAAAAACTATATACTACGGCATAGGCATTAACAAATATGAAGAACTATATCATTTATAAATTTTCTATTTGCATGAGTTTGACATGATATCATTATAGCAAATAATTCAGAATTCACAAGGTAAAAAGGAAAAAGCTAGCTGATTATATCAGCCAAGGCTTCAAATGCTAGAAACTGACGATGATAAATCTAAAAACCTCGTATAAGGTGGTTGGTTTTTCCTTTCAACACAGACAAAATGAGAAAGTACTAGTACTAAGGCAGAATTTAACTAGGCAAAAATTCAGAAAATGAATAAAAGGTGATTACTTGGATGATGGATGAAAACAAGCTGTGCAGATTGCATTTGCTGTTCTTTCATCAAACCAAACTTTTCTTCGGTGAAGATCACAGAGTACAATCAGAGCCCTCTTAGCTTTTGCTTCGTCCTCTTCCTAAGTAAGCAAATTACAACTTCCAAAAATTAACACTAAACCAGAATTACCAATAGCTTTGTATTCATATTCAAATCAAAGAAGCTGGACAACAATATAACCGACCTGTAGCATTGTAAACAAGATATTCTGAAGTGGTCGACTCTGAGTTTCATTCTTATGCTTCTGATTCATCCGTCGAATACTATGAATAACATGCGAGAACGCATCTTTCCTCAAAGTCTTATCTCCTAAAGTTTGAAGCTCCATAAATAACCCAAGTGTCTCTCCAATAACAACACACTACAAACCAATACCAAAACCCATCACAATGCCAATACAAAAACAACAGAATATCCCAGATTTCAATCACAGTATCAACACATAACAAAGCCTCACCACAGAGCCAGCATATGCCATGGAGGCTGCTGACCTACCAAGCCTATTTGGCCCCTTTCCCATAAGA
>JAJJMC010020524.1:289246-308761 GCA_023531435.1 Papaver californicum | reverse complement strand
AACCAATATTACTAGGGGGAAAATTATTCCAATCATTTTATCACATAAAATAATGAAACTTAAGCAAAATAACAGCAAATTAATTAATGAAAACACATTACCTTTCGATTAATTAATAAAATCAAGGCTTTAGTAAGATGACATCTCAGCGATGATGGCAAAGATTTGGCAGACGAACGTAACAAATCAGCTAATTTCCTAGGATAATCAGATAACTGAGTTGGATAATAAGGAGTAACATGAGCTAAAAACATAGCCATATCACCAAGATCTTTACAAACAGTAGGATCACCATCAATAGATGAAAAAGTTAAAGCTGATTGTTGCTGAAATAAAAAGAGTAACGAATCAAAATGTTTGTATAAAAGAGTTAATTCAGTTTCATATCCTTCTGGATCAATCTTCATCTTGTGTTGAAGCGTTGATAGATTCATTTTCTCCGCTGTTTTTCCTGATGCTCCTAACCATTCTGGTTTTAGATCTGTTAAACCATGACAAGCCATTGTTGATTTGAATTGTTTCTTTCTTCTTCAAAATCCCTGCGTTGAAGAAAGAAGAAACCCTAGTTTATTATGGTTATATCTGCGATGAGCGATAAAGACCGGGAATAACTAGGTTTTGTTTAGAGGCTTAATACAGGGGTTTCAGAAATTTTGACGGGGCTCGAGTAATAAAATAAAATAGAGATATTATAAAGTAAAATTTAAAAAACAATTATTTAAAAATTTTTTAATTAAAATTAATGTTAATTATATTAATTAGTTAAGATTAAATTAAATTAATCATGATTAATTAAACATATTTTTTGATTTATTCAAATTGAGTTCAATTTTATTTTTGAATTTGTGTGTTGTGGAAAGAAAAACTAGATGAAATGTAAGAAAAAAATTTCGTTTTTTCTAAACCCTAGATTTTGATTCAATCAACCATACTAGTCATTTAGATATCTTTAAATTAAACTCTTCATCTTTTTATGACTCAAATTAGATAAAATCACGAATTGAAAGTTTGATTTTTTACGATTCAGAGAAAGTTACAGTTGAGTTTCTAACTTTGTTACATAAACTCTATGAATGGAGACTCTAAAGCTTGAAATCTAAAGTGCCATAGTGGAGAAGATAAAAACATAAATGAATCCTTAAGCATCTAGAGACCGGTTGTGGTGTGTGGTACACACCGCTTCCCGATGCTAAGTTGCGGATATTCTAATTTTACCATGTGGCGAACAAGATTTATGCTCTCATACTGGTCTTGAAAGGTTATTTACACATTTTTTTCACAAAATGTGCACTTTTTTTTATGTTCTTATTATCTTTCATCTATCCTGGCTCCGTCATTGTCTGCACGGCTCATTGATCAGTCGGGTTAATTATCTGAATACCACAAGTTGAAAAACACTTCTCGGCTGTTTTTGTGCTTGTTAGGTAACAAGGAGAGAATTGGGCCCAACCAACAATAATATCATGAAGAAAGTGTAATGAAACAAAAAAATGAAAACTGAAAAATTAAAGAGATCTGGTCCAGAATTAACCATATCATTCAATTTCATTACGACAAAACACAAGAAAGATGGTCCAGTCCAGAAGACATGTTCTCATCAAGTACTTAGCTTAGTGATACACAATACGTGGTGATAAAACAACCGTTTAAGATTCATAAAGTGAAAGGATATGAATGATGGATCACCTAATATATCTAAAAGATGTTCACCGAATTGCATCATCTACTGATTCTAGTCTATATATGCTGCATCTTATCATCATCTCATCAACATTACTACTAATACAGTCATACCCACTTTCATTACTTCATTTCTCAAATTTGGTCTCCAAAAATGGCAGTTGCTAGCATAAGCTTCATTGTGGGCATCTTGGGTAATATCATTTCTATACTGGTTTTCCTTTCTCCTATGTAAGTTGGAAACAAATTATTTTTTTTATTTTTTTCTGTAGATAGTTTATTTCTTTTTTTTTTTAGCTAATTATAAATTGATGTGGGGTTTAATGAATTTATTCAGAACAACTTTTAAGAGAATAGTGAAGAAGAAATCAACAGAGAATTTCAAAGGGATACCGTATATTTCGACGTTGCTAAGTACATCATTATGGACATATTATGGTCTTCTTAAACCCGGTGGTATGCTTATTGTCACTGTTAATGGAGCTGGTGCTATTCTTCAAGCCATATATGTTACTCTTTTCATCATCTATGCACCCAAAGACTCTAAAGTATGTATTACATATACCCCTAACTTAATTTTTTCTGTATTTACTGTCCATTAATCACCGGAGTCTGAAATCTCTAACCGCGATTTTTTGCAGGTTAAACATTTGAAGTTAGCAGGGATTTTTAACGTGGGGTTCTACACGACGGTGGTACTAATTACATTACTTGCTACACATGGAAGTTTACGGCTAACAGTTGTCGGATTCCTTTGTGCAGGATTAACTTTAGGAATGTATGCTTCTCCACTAGTATCCATGGTAAGTACTATAGGATGGTAGGTACTATAGGGTGTAGTATATAGTTTCATCTCCTTGTACATATATATGTTGCATTCGATTGTCTGTCGATCATATTATAAAATTCTTTTTGGGCATAAACCCGTCGGACTGTTTACATCAAAAGTAGCTTTTTAACTTAATCAAGTCGAAAAATCAAAAGTTAATTTGGACCCTACATTTTAGAATAAATTTTAAAAACAAAAGAAATTTTTTTTTCTAAAGTAAACTATTTTTATTTCTGATTTCTGAAAACTATTTATGCTTCTAGTTGCCAAATAGGCTATAAGCTTTTTGAATTGTATGGAATGGTCAAGTTCGGATCCCAGTCTATGATTCAATGACACTGCTTGATCATTAAATGAATCTGGTCAGATATGCCAGAAAAAAGAAGAAGAAAATAACAGATTAACTAACAATTCAATTTCTCAGGGCCACAAATTGTTTCTCACCAAATTTTTTGTGGTCATATCCTTGATTTAGCATCACGTTTAACACATGTTATTGTACTTATATTGGTGTAGCCATTTATTTCCTACTTTGCTATTATCATACACTCATCACAAACTAAACAGTGCACACTTCATAGCGATGTTTGTTGTTTTTGGAAGTTGGATGTGAATCATTGCAACACTTTTTGACTTGTTGCCATGTCCACTAGTTTTCTTTTTATAATTTAGTTCCCATTTTTACTACTGCGAGCGATGTTAATTAAGCGACTTGTGTTGCATATCTACAGAGAAATGTGATAAAGACGAAAAGCGTGGAGTACATGCCATTTTCATTATCATTTTTTCTCTTCCTCAATGGTGGTGTTTGGTCTGTTTATTCAGTTGTCGTCAAGGATTTCTTCATTGGGGTAAGAATCTATCGTTCAGTGAAATTACATTTATTCAATAGTAGTGTCCCAAGAAAGATGCGAAAGCTGGTAGGCCTAACTCGCAATAAATTTCAGAACTTTAGCTTGGCCTTGCAGGAGTAGCTAGCTATAGGTTATCCATCTTAGTCTAATTAGAGTATGTGTTCCAAATTTCCAATCTTGTTGCAATCTGGTTCATTGTGATTCTGCAATTAATTCTAGAGTCTTTCCGGTGTAAAATGTAAAGATTATTTACCTAATTTTGATATGCAATGTAGGTGCCCAATGCTATTGGTTTCGTTTTAGGTTCAACTCAGTTAATAGTATACACAATTTACAAAAACAAAGCAACAGAGAAATCGATAGCCAAACTGGAAGAAGAAGGATCAACTCATTTAGTACATGGAACCGTCGAAATGGGTACGTACGACAAAGAGATAAAGAAAGAAAGAAGCCTAAACAGAGTGTGGAGTCTACCTAAACCAACCGTGTCAAGACAACTTAGTTTTCAGAAGATTATTGCTAAATCAAACTCTATGAATGTACATTCACTACAACTTAGTGATGATATTGAGAATCAGGGTCAGAACCTTGTCAATGGTACCATTGGTCATGATAGGTAGTAAAATTACTAAGTTAAAGACAATTATCAACACCAAGTACTTGGAACAAGATGTAACCAGCAATGTTTTGACTAGTCCTTGGACATGTGTGCGGGAGACATGTTTTGTTACAAATTTTAATTTATAATTCAAAAGAATGTACCAAAATATAGTCCATCAATCGATCTTTATCTGCACAATTCATCCAAATTCAACTACTAATGCATATTGAGCAACCGAACTATTTTTGTTATTCAAAGCTCCCACAGGAGAAATATATTAGAAGGAAAAGCAAATCAAGCGAGGGGGCATGAGCCTAACCTCAATACAAACAAGCAAACAAACAACCCAAAAGGCTACCAGGTGCACTAAATATGCTACCTTCAATAAAATCTATAGTTGGGCAAACCCATCCTATTGATTAAGCAACCATACTTGAAAGAGCAGCACATGCACTACTCCGCAAGAATTGAGAACCAAAAACAAAGTAAAAACATCAAACTTACAATTGCAGTGATGGGTGATGAGACTATCAGGGAAGCTAGTTTTGGAACACTAAACCAGACCCTTGAAGCTTATCATTCACGAGGCGATCGAGTCGTTCAACCATAAGAGGTGTCAAGTAATATGAACTTGACGATGCCTCTGCGGACAATGTTTCTCTAATTTCTACTAAGCCATTAGAAGTTATAGCGGAAACTATTGGGACGTATATTAAAGAGAAAAAGGCTAATCACGCAAATATTTGAAGTTGATAATGTATTTTTGTGGGTTATATATTCAATTCAATTGAGGTAATCATGTAACATATTTATCCCAACTTACACCATTTACAACAGTGTTCGTATATGTATCCCATGTGGATAAAATAAAACTATTTTTATTCTATCCGTTCCATTTTGGAAGAAGGTTTTGGAGTTTTTATATAATTAAGATAAATAAGAGAGTAGACCGCATCTCTGAACATTCGCAGAAAAAAATTGCCAATGCATTTGTATTTAATAATTCTAGCAACGGTTTTCTAAACAGTTTTATGATATTTTTGGGGTTTAAAGTTAATACAAAGAGTCGTTGATTTATTAATCAATTTTTATATTTTTTTATTAATCCAACGACGATACTGGTCGGTTTTTCTTTCCACTGCTCCTGATGTGTGTTTTTAAATCGACAAAGAATCAAAGGAAAAATTATAAGTTTTTTTTATTTAATAAATTTTAATGTTACATCAATTTTCTTTAATTCTTACCTCTATGAGTAGCTAATTTTCTTATCTAGGGTATAGGACAAAGCTATTTTTGATGAGTAATTTTAATATTTAATTTCTTTAACATGTCTACGTTTATATTTTTTTATTCATGATTAATAATTTCTCTTCTAAAATGCTTTATTTTAATTGTTCTGAATGGTTTTAAAACCGTTTATCTTTTATAAGTGAAGGAGGTATTTATTTGTGCAACGACGAAAGTCGTATAAATAGATCTAAACGTTGTATTTTCCAAAATATGAGATTGAGTTCAAAAATGTTTTGAGTAATTTAAGAGTAATTGTTTCAGATAATATATTGTTAATTTTACAAACATCAGAAATAGTGGAATCTGAAGCCCTAGAATTTTTTCTTTCTAGTTAATTAATTTGTATGGTTATTTTATCTTTTTATTTTAGAATTAAATCATCAAAATCAATTTGTTATTAGCATAATAATTAATTAAAAACTAGAGATTGCAAAATATGAAATCCCTATAGAACGAACCATGCTTGCATAATGTCTCAACGACAGTCGTGCTCTTGCGGTATAAATAAAATCCCATCAATTTTTTAGCGCTGCTGTCAGGGATTGAGAAATTATGATTTTTATATTTTTTAATTGTGTGCTAATTAGTTTAGGATTTATATATTTCTACTTTTATAGTGTTGTTGAAGATGTTCAATGGATCATTAGGACGGTCATTAATCTTGAGTTTTTTTTACCCCATCCAGCGGTGTTAATGTGAAGATTACTCTGTGGGGCGACTCCACTAGCGAGCTAAATTGTGAAGGGGTGTGGAAGTACTCAGCTTCACACAGAACATATGGCTGGGAAATCATAATCCATAAAATATGGAATTTTCACAGTTCTTGCTGCAGGTAAGTCCTTAAAGAATTTGAATCTTTCCTGTTGTTTTTATGATAGCTTAAGTTCTCGCTTATCAGTTAGAGTTTGATTCTTTTGTTCACCTTTTTACATATGGACTAAGAATTAGGAGAAACAAATATAGGGATGATGTGTGTTAGGATTGTAGTTGGGGATTTATAGCATATTTTGTTGAAGTCCATTGGCCTAACTAAACTCGAAAACCGACTTTCAAGGTTAGGGTTTCCCAAGGCTTATAAACTGCAGGATCTTTAGTTTCCCATACAATGAGGGACTAATCTCAACACGCCCCCTCACATGTAGCCTCGTTGGGTCTAACACGTGGACAATCAATCGGGTGAGGCGAAATACGTGCGGTCATATAAGCTCGTCACAAATTGCCTTCTCTGATACCATGTTGAAGTCCATGGGCCTAACTAATCTCGAAAACGAGCTTTCAAAGTTAGGGTTTCCCAAGGCTTATAAAATGCAGGATCTTTAGCTTCCCATACAATGTGGGTCTAATATCAACATATTTGAAAAACATAGAGTGTGTGATATTTCCATTACCCGTTCTGAGTTCTTAATAAACATTCGGCGAGGTGTTATTAAAAAAATATCTTTTCATGTTTTTATATAGTAAAGAAAACAAATTCGAATTACATGAAAAATAAAAATATTCCGCAAGACATTATTCAACATCCCAAGGTGCAAGCTTGTACTTAGAGCATTGTCAGAATACTCATTTGACTGTCACTATGTAAATGGATGTACCAAGATTCCAGTTTTAGATTACTGTGTTTTATAAGGCTGCAACTTCTGCTTCTCCTGGCTTGGATGGCCAGAAACTATGATTTTATATTCCCATAATTTTTTGTTACATGGGAGCATGGATAATTACATTACACTAGATTAGTAATAATGCAAAGGGTCTTAATTTTTCCACATATGTAAACCTACATAAATTAAGTTTTGAATAAGACCTCTATGTAGTATTTTTAAGATCAATTGTTCAAGGAGTGAACACATTTGTAAACGACACATTTTCCCAGTCACATGCTAGGATTAACCATTGGTGATTATCACCATTGCTATGCTTCTGTTACTTTTTTTGGTTGTATTGATTTGTAAAAATATTGACAGATTTGTCTATCTAGACTGACCACTCTCATCTCATGTAATATTGTTTTGCATAAAATGTATGGTTTGTCTGATACATTACTAGTTGAGTAGCTTGCCAAATTTCTAGGACAACAAAATCTTCAATTGTTGAAGCCAAAACAGAAAGGACCTGACCTACTAACCACTATTTCCCTCGCTTGTGAAATTTATTGGATCTTTCTTATTCATGCTAAACCTTGGAACAAAGTAACCATATGAACAAAAGCAATTTTCTCTCTTATGTACACTTATCTCTTTTAGACAAAGAAATTTTTTTAACAATTTTCGGTGCGTAGGAAGATTGTTTTTCGAATCAGGAAGATTTTCTAACAATTATACTTTTAAGCATGATCTAGTGAGTTTAAAAAATTTCCTAGAAAAATAAATCAAAGTGAAGAAAGGTTTGTACGTAGTTGTATTTTTCCTCCTAGTCTATCCTAGGATCATACTAAATGAGCGACTGTGTGAGGGCTTTTATTTATTAATTGTGCTGAGTTCATCGGAACGTAGACGAGTACTTTTGATATTTAGAACATACCACCAGTGTTCTATGCATTAGTATGTATGGCTAAGATGTTTACTTTTTTTTTATGATGAGCGTATAACCATGGTCTTACTAATTAATAATTCTCCTGGTAGGTTTCGTTAGCTTTTCTTTTGAATGAGATTTATTTGATTTCTTATAGCGTCCAATGTAATAAGAAGTGTTAGGACCTTATTAATTGTATTTTGGTACAAAACTAAAGAGTTAAGACCCTGAGTTATTCCATTTTGAAATCAATACACCTAGGCATAGAAAATTAATCTCAAGAGCATGTACAATGTGTTAGGGTTATCAATTGAAGGTTGATACAGACTTAGGATGAGCATCTAGGATATGGTAGAAGTGCTTGTAGAAATATGGGACCTAACTATAAAATAAATCTTAGAAACATTGATATGTTGTGGTTTCTGATAAGATTGTGTTTGTAGTTTTTATTTTGCACAATTAAAGGCTGTACAAATAATGATATACTCTCATTTGACTGTCATAGTGTTTCGATGGCCAAAGGGATATGTGTAGGGTTGTTGGTGACCGCTAACTTGTGGTGTTGGCATTGGTATTATCACCATTTTATGTGAATAAATAGTGGGGTTGTTTTTTGTTTTTGTTGTCCATAGTTGGATTAATGCCTATAATTTATCATGGCAATGACCGTAGGATTATCTAAAATATATGATTTTATTATCTTTAAATGGGTTTGATAATATCAAGAGAACTAGGTGAACTACATAAGAGTTGATACAGTTTGTCGCACAGTTAAAATATAATTCAAGAGAGGGCAGTTAGCAATATACGTATAATAGAACCATAGAACCATAGAACGGGTATCTTTTATGTTTTTTTCTCATAACTTGATGACATGTTTTGGACTTAGTCCTGGTTGGTCATATCTTTTATGTTTTCACATCCTTTATATTTTTCTCATAACTTAATGACATGTGTTTATATTACAGACTTTGTCCTGGTTGGTCTAATTTGTATTCTTTGAGTTACTATCCTTATAAATGTATTTTAATAGCATCTGTGCTTAAAACAGTTTTATTTATAGACAAGCATTTTTTGTTAATTTATTTTTGGGTTTTTTAGATTGTCTATAAAAGACATAAAGAAGTGAAAGTTTAATTGTGATCTGATCCAACTTACTATATTTTTTAGAAAGTTGTGATCATAGAAAAACTTAGTTTGTAGATTGTATTTCTATTTTTAAAAACTATTTTGTCATTATTTTTAAAATGCTTAATTAGTTAAATTTTTTATTATCTTCTTTTAAGACCATGTTTTTATTTCTTTTAAATCAATTCTTAACATTTATTTTGGGACCGACCTGCGTGTCGAAGATTAATTTTATTTTAAAGATTTTATTAGACTTTACGGTTTCTTATCAACTCTTTTTAAATAAAACCATTTATTTTTAGACTATTATTGTGCTCCATACAATATACGGATCTCTATTTAATGGTTTGACGGTTTGAATGTGTAAAATAGTCCATAATTATACCACACTTGGAATTATAGGGCGGCCGACCTAAAATTCTAAGTAGGGCGTTACATTTTAATACAAGACGAGAAAAAACACAAAAACACTATACACAACAAAAAAAAAGTTTAATATTTTCTTAATTGGGTTATTAAGAAGCTAATTGCTAATATTATGTATACTATAAAAAGAGAGTAATTTTTAAATTTTCTAATCAGGTATTTTTATTTTTCCAGCTCTAGCAGTAAATTTTCTAAAAAATGCATGGTCGTAAATGAGTGAATCTAAAAGCTAATATTAATAGAACCAAACCAATACAAACGGTTTTATATTATCAAAATCATCGCAAACCGTTGGATAATTGGTACAATTTGATTTAGGCTTAAATGATGTGGTGCGTATGGTGCGGTTTTACGATTTACATACCATGTATAACCTTAATTATATACCCCTTACCTACATGCACATGCATATACTCCACCCAGTTATCCATGTAAAATGGGTCATATTAGTACATTTATGGCCCAACAAAGCATGCTAAAATTTGAACACAACATGACACGTGACCTAGCATAACACAAAGGCTTCGTGTGCTAGGATGTGCTTCGTTATTTAGCATATTGGCACGACACAGCACATAACACGGATAAAAACAAAGCACATCACGACACAATACACTAACAAAGCACGTCACAACATGCATAAAACACTACACAATACGGTACAATACTTCAAATCTCATGTATATTTTTTATAAGATTCTTTATTCAAGCAAATTTATGACATTTTAGTTTTGTTATATTGACTTATTTCTAAAACAATAATATAATATCTAAATATAAAAAACATTTTCTTTAGAAAATATGAAATAAATATATCGGTACAGCATAGTACGACACAATATGATTATTTTTCTGATATAACATAACACATCACGCTCTCTAACACAACATAAATTAATCTATGACACATCACAATATGACATGCAACATATTAAGCAGATAACTTCATATATTGGACTATGCTAGGTCGACATATTTTACACCTCCGCTTAATAGTGTTTAACAAACTTCCAATCCATTTTTTACAAATGAAACACACTATTTAATAATTATGTATATTTTCTTTATTAAACTAAATTATGCAAATTATAGGAGTATCATTTTTAATTCAGAGATAATCATCTAAAAATAAAACTTTTCAACTTCAAAATTAAACTAATTTAGGTAAAAAAACGATTAAATACGAGCTAAAAAATCATTCCGACTATTCTTTCGGATGTAGAGGTGTTCTGGAGATTAAAATCTCTCACAGAACTCAACCATATTTCTTAATTTGCTACTCTCTTTCTTAAATTCCAATTCAGTAAGGTGGAAGAAAATAAATGTATATGAAGTTCATTTAAAAAATGACATGCACCGATGGAACCCGTTCCAGTATTGTGTGAGCTGTTTATATTTTTTTTCTTTCTAAAGTCAGATTGAGCTTGTGATCCTTATGGTAGAGTGACCAATCTCTAAGATTTGGTCATCCATAAGTAATATAAGATATTGTGAAATGTGAACGAGAAGAAACTAATTTTTCTTTCTAATAATGTCACTACATACCAATTGGAATCTAACACATTCTTTCACAAAATTAGTTATATCTTTTTTAATTTAACTTGGAGAAAATCACCCAATTGGAATCTACCATACTCTTTCTGACAAACTAGTTAAAACTAAGAAAGAAAAAAGTCCAGGCATATTTTTAAAGAAAGTAATCTGAAAAAGCTTGGCTTCTCGTTGGAAAGTGAAGGTAAATTTTTACTTTCCAAACATGCCTTGAATGCATTATACACGAAACGTAGTTCCCACATCATTTAAACTACGTTTATACCGTTCCATATATGTTTTCCTTTCCAACATGCTTTGCAAGCATGGTACTCAGACCATAGTCTCCATATCGTTCTAACTCATCCTTGACCTACAAAGGATGCAAGACCATTAAATCTCATGGTGAATGCCTTTAACAAGCATCACCTAAGTACAATCCTTGTTTATGCCTGAACCATGCCTTTGACCAACGCCTAAGCTATTCCAATCCTAAACTTTCACTTCATCAATTCTGCTTCGACCATGCGCTGGAGCCAGCACTTATCTTATTCTTGCCAAGTGTGCAACATCCAGGCACATGCTATTTCATGCCGCAACGGTTGCTAGGAAGTATGAACAATCCATCAAATGGAATTGAAACTACCCCATCAAGTGTGGCAACAATCATCTTTTGCTTAGCATTGTCGAGCCAGATGATATGACTTACCATAATGTCGCAATCATCTCCCAAATTAGATGATATGAACGACAAGGTGTTGTACCTTAATGTATTACATTGCGGCTGCCTACGTACCCAATACGTACCTTGAAGGGATCAAGCATGACCGTAATTCATCAAAGGGTCAATTCGAAAGGAACTAGCAACTTGAGTCTATTAAGGAAAATCCAACACCGATTCCAACTTCGTTGCAAGTCCAAAGGCCAAGCAAATCCTAGTCCTTAAAGGTCGAAGGAATTTCGCAAGGTATGTACTAGCTTGTGCATCACTATCACTATTTAGTATGCAAGTATGTATTTTCAAGTACGTAGAATGATTGAATGATGCTTTCGCATAATTCAAGCTTTATAGGATAAGCTATATGCATCATCGGTTAAGCTACTAGCATATTGATGCTTATGCATCAAGTATGCTCCAACATATAGGCTACATCACATTTATATGTGCATTACCTCTCATGCACATTTAAGCAAAGCTCCCTCCCTATATATGTTTTATTCGCATTTCTATAAATAAATATTTGAATGGTAAGTGTCATCCATCGACTGCAAGGCCGAAAATGAATATTTCTTACCAAAGCCGGGAACCGAGACCTCGGGTAAGCATCAAATCCGAAAATGAAGCTTTCTTAGTTAAACATCAAATCCAAGCAAAGCATTCTCGGGTAAGCTACAAATAAGAATGCTTTCATTTTTTTTATCCAACATCCCCTCCGTATATATGTTTTATTTGCATTCCTATAAATAAATATTTGAATAGGAAGTGTCATTCATCGACTGCAAGACCGAAAATAAAGATTTCTTGCCAAAGCAAGACAAAGCATTCTCGAGTAAGCTACACTTAAACACGTTAATGCATCACGGTGATGCATTCTTGGCTCGGTGATGCATTCTGAATAATGCATCACCGCATAGTAGTGCCTTAGCACTATGATGCATTCATCGAATAACGATATTGGATTGGTGATGCATTGAATGATACATCACGGTATAATAGTGCCTTAGCACTATGATGCATTTATCAAATAACGACATTGGCTCAGTTACACAATGAATCATGCATCACGGCATAATAGTGCATTAGCACTATGATGCTCTCACTTATTCAAATTCGGCTCGGTAATATATTGAATCATGCATCATGGCATAATAGTGCATCAACACAATGATGCTCTCACTTACGCAACTTCGTCTTGGTGATGCATTGAATCGTGCATCACGGCATAATAGTGCATCTTCACTATGATTCTCTCACTTATGCAACTTCGGCTTGGTGATGCATTGGATCATGCATCACGGCATAATAGTGCATTTGCACTATGATGCTCTCACTTATGCAACTTCAGCTTAGTGATGCATTGGATCATGCATCACGGCATAATAGTGCATTTGCACTATGATGCTCTCACTTATGCAACTTCGACTTAGTGATGCATTGGATCATGCATCATGGCATAATAATACATTAACACTAAAATACGTTCTCGGTATGCAACATAGGCATAATAATGTATTTTCAGTAATGCATCACGGCATAATAATTCCTTAGCACTATAATGCATTCTTCTTATGCAACTTTGACTCGGTATAATAGTGCCTTTGCACTATCATGCTTCCTCGAATACGCATCACGCGTAATATGGCCTTAATACTATAATTCAAGGTCAAGGAATCCACACCCTAATGCATAATTGGGTAAGCTTTCTAAACTTAGGATAAAGCTTCAACCCAGGCCATGATGCATCCTTGAGTAAGCGTCATGCAAAAATTACGGGTGTTACACAGATAGTGCCTCTTCGCAGTGCCTATAAGGAAGATACAAATGATCTAGTGTGGCCTTTCACAAACGATGAGATCATCCATACTCTTTCCACAATAGGCTCGGACAAAACTCCGGGTCCGGATAACTTCTCTTCATACTTTTTCAAGTGTTGCTGGAGGATCATTGGGAATGACTTCATTAGAGCTGCCTCTCTAGCGAAAAACTCCTGGGTGAGGTAAATGCTACTCTCATCACTCTTATCTCAAAGTCGTCTAATTCCTCCTCGTTAAATAATTTCAGACCCATCGCCTGCTGTAATATCATGTATAAATGTATCGCAAAAATATTAACCATTAGACTCAAACATGTTGTGAAGAAGGTGGTCATCCCTTTTCAGTCTGCTTTCGTTTCCGGGAAATCCATACAAGATATCATCATGCTTTCTCATGAGATGCTGAGAAACTACCACATGAATAATGGTACCCCCATATGGGCTATAAAGATAGACTTAGGAAAAACCTACGATTACATCAGGTGGGATGCTCTACTTATAACCCTGAAAAATTTCAACATCCCAAAAAAGTTCATCGACTGGATCAGTATGTGCATCACTTCCCCTAAGTTCTCGATCATGGTGAATGGGTCTGCCCATGGTTACATAGAAGGGAAGAGAGGTATTCATCAAGGTTTCCCCCTATTTCCATATCTTTTTTTTCTTCTTATGGAAGTCTTTAATTCTATCATGCTCAATCAGGTAGCTCTGAGACTGTTTACTCTTCACCCAAAGTGTAAGGATCATATTGTTACACATCTGTGCTTTACAGATGATTTCTTGGTTTTCATGTACGGTAATGTGCAGTCATCCATCTCCCTAGCTACTGCCCTTGCAATCTTCTCTACTAGGACTGGGTTAATGGTAAACAACAAGAGCAATATATTTTTATCTTCTCTAGATAACACTGCTGGTTTTAGCATAAAATCTGTGCTTGGTTTTGAAATAGGCACCCTCCTTGTGAGATATTTAGGCCCTTCCCTGCTGTCTACCATGCTGACTCACTCTGACTTTTTATCTCTTGTTGACCATGTTCACACCAGGATCAAAACTTGGAAATCTTGCGCCCTATCTTTTGATGGTAGAGTCCTGCTCATAAAAACAGTCCTGAGCAGTATGCTGGTCTTCTGAACCTCCTGTTTTGTCCTTTCTAAAAGAACAATTACTTGCCAAAATTCTATCTTCAGGAAATTTCTGTAGAAAGGTATTGATGTCACCTACAAGCACCCAGCTGTCAAATGACATACAATCTGCCACCTGTACAAGGAAGATGGTCTAGCCATCCGGTGCATTGAGACTACCAATACAACTGCTAACCTTCGTCACATCTGGGATATTATGAGCAACAAGGATACATTATGGGTTAAGTGGGTTTACCAAAATATCATCAATAAAAAAGATTTATGGCATCTAAAGACTCTTGCAGACTGTTTTTGATGCTGGAGACGCATTCTGGATCACAGAGACATGGACACAAAGTTCATTCTCCACCTGATTGGCAACGGGAATAATACCAAACTCTGGAAAGAAAAATGGCTTCCTCAAGGTAACCTTCTCAGTTCTTTCCCATCTCAGATGACTTATGACACTTTGCATTATGCTGGAGTTAGGGTCAGTAGCTACTTAGTGAATGGTGAATGAATGCTTTCTCCAAATCTTTCTAATATTATTGGTATCGCTACTCTGGATATCAAGAATCTAAAAACTGACCCATGATAGAGGACATGATTGTTTGGATAGCGGGCAACTCGGGTGAGTATACCCTTAAAGATACCTATAATGCCTTAGGAGCCATACGAACTGCACTGAATGGCACCAACTGGTCTGGTTCCTAAACTGTATTGCTAGACATTGATTTACTATTTGGATAGCACTTCACATAGGGTTAAAGACCAGATACAAGCTTCTTTCTTAGGGTATGCATGTTGACCCTATATGTATAATATGAAACCTAATACTGGAAGATGATTACCACCTGCTTTTCAACTACTGCTACGCCACCAACATCTAGAAGAGGATGTTGAGTTTCATGGGGCTAAGAGATACCAGCCACACAGGTTGGAATGAGAAGATAAAGTGGTGTGTCCAACATTTGAAGGGTGCAAAGACTGAGCGCACCATTAGGAAGTTATGCTTCAATGCCTTTTTCTACCATATATGGTGTGAGAACAGAAGAATCTTCACCAAGAAGTCCCTGCCCCCTGAGTTGCTTTCTACAAAATCATGGAGGAACTAAGGATCAAGATGGCCTCTTGCTCATTCACCATGCCTGACACCAACGAGAGCAGACCCTTTTCTTCTATATAGAGCATTGACCCAAGCTACACTGCATCAAGTTATCTCATTTGTGTTTGGATAAAGCCTGAGGCTGGAGAGGTAGCTTTAAATACTGATGGTTCTCTTACAGATCTGAGTGCATAGTTTGGGGCCATAATCAGAGATGAGAATGGAGAACCCTTGGATGCAGTTGCTGGGTGATTGAGACTTTCATCAATTATTCTCCATGAGCTCCAAGGTGTGGAAGCTGGCCTCAAGCTTGCTGCAATAAAGCATTACCCCAGAGTCTCTATAAGAACTGACTGAATGACTGTCACAAAGTACCTGTTGAATGACGCTGCCAGACCTCCCTCGTACTGTCACCACATATGGGAGTCGATCAAGCGGCTAAAGACCAAGTTCTTAACTTTTGATGTGCAACATACCTATAGAGAAGCAAACAGATTAGCTGACCTGTTTGCTATCCTGTTTCCCAAAGGAGATTTCGTGGAACTTGCACCCGACTTTTTCAATGAAGACTTAAAGAAGATAATACTCGAAGATGTCGCTGAAAAAGTATACTATCGTAGCAAAGCTAATAGCTCAGGGACTCCTGTTTGACCTCTGTTTTTTCCTTTTTTCCTTTTTGTTTTTTCTTGTTGGTTGGAATACCTGTAACCTCTCTTCTTTCTAAAAAAAAACAGGAGTCTACTGGGTCTCTAATTAATTGTACTAACAATTTTGTACATCTGATTGTCTTTTTAAGTATATGACTTGTAATATGGGGTCATTTACCTTTTGGAAGCAGGTAAGGTATTATGTTTTGTTTTTCTTACTTGTAAAAAGAGGATTTCTAATATATTCAGCCATCAGCCATCAGCCATGTGATTCACGATCTCCCCCGAATGTAAATGTGGCTCTTGCGCGGATATGACGTTGGGAGCACTAATTCTTCAAGTTATAAGCAATTATAGGCACGTTTTCCTGACATTATTCGTTACAAGTGTAATCTCAGTAGAGAATGAAAAACAAAACATTTACACAACCACAAAATGTGTTTCTGACTTAAGGGACAGGTGATGCACGATCACACCTTGTCAATTATCTAGGATGTCATATATTATTATATACAGTAGGCAAGGTCAGCCCTGGAAAATTTACAAAGACTTTATCTTTGGGCATCATACCATGTTGGGGTAACCAAATAAGATAATTTGAATGGGTCTTCTTAAAAGAAATGGTTGTCTAAAATATATAAGTATAAATGTTTCAAAAAAAAAAATAAAAAAAATATAAATGCTTCACAATAAATTATAAATATAGGATGGGATAAAAATTGTAAATTTTTTTTATAAAAGGATAATAATTTTTTTCCTGAAATGAAGAGAGTAATATTTTAAATTATAGGTTAATAGTCTTGTCTTCTCAAGTTCTAAGATACTTGATTTCCACCCATTTAAACGCTTCGACATTCATGTTTTAGCTTTGAAATGATTTATTGTGCCAATATCACTGTAATAAAATGATAAAGTTACAGACTGCCGCTCCAAATGTCTTGCACCAAACTCTATATCGATAAAAAAAAAACAGTAATCCACCTTTAGTTTATAGTCCATTACAAATGTCCATAAGAGACTTTCTTGCGGGTCACCAAGCAGGGTTTGTTCCCTTCAGTACACTGGCCGGGTCCTCTATAACTACTTTAATATTCACCCACCGTGCTTTCTATTAATTGCTATTTCAACTTTCAACTTCTTTCACAAGCATGAAGCATGCCTTACCACATATATGGGTCGGGTCGATCGATCGATCGATCTCCCGAATTTAGTTTTTTGTTCCCTCTCTAACGACGTACCCTACATCTCTCTCTATATATACATATCAGACATTCATCCACTGTTCTATTATCAATTCTTCTTTCCGAACAGTTAATGGATAACTTAAGTTTCGTTGTTGGAGTTTTAGGTCCGTGAGAGGCTATCCATATTCATAACTCCAAAATAAGTTTTTTCTTGCAAACTTCGGTTGCTTATATATAGTTTGCGATTTTCTGAATTTTGATCTCCTAATTTTGTGATCTTAATTTGCAGGCAACTTCATTTCTGTTCTGGTCTTTCTTTCACCCATGTAAACTCCTAGCTAGCTACCTCTTGTAATTCAGTTTCTTCTCAAATTTTCTTGTGTAAATAATCTAATGATTTTGAGCATTGCATGGCGTAATTTTCAGAGAGACTTTCTGTCGGATAGTGAGGAATCAATCGACCCAAGAATTCAAGAGTCTTCCTTACATTTGCACTTTGTTGAATACCTTGTTATGGTCCTATTACGGAGTTACAAAACCCGGTGCTTATCTCGTCGCCACCATCAATGGTTTTGGAGTTGTTGTTGAAACCATCTATATCATACTGTTTCTTACATATGCATCACGAAGAGTGAAGGTAATTAACTATTCTATTAAACCATTTTTATCATTATGATCACTGCATATATCTGATATTAGTAACAAGTGTATTTTGCATGGATTACCATTTTCAGTGTAAAACGATACAATTGGTGGTGGTTTTGGATATAATTTCGTTTGCAGCTGCGGTGTTGATCACCCATTTCGCTCTGGAAGGCGATGTAAGGATCGATGCAATAGGATGCTTGGGTGCAGGATTAAATATCGTTATGTATGGTTCACCTCTAGCAGCAATGGTAATTAACATAACTATACCTTTACTAACTTCCTGTGTAATGTTTTGGTTTGACCGTGAGTTTGACCGTAGATCGAGTGGAATAATTTTTTTTTCTTAATTATATATTTAACGTATTTAATCTATTCTTTTGCTTTTAAGCAATATGAACAGCTAAATTTTGATACCGAATATCCTTGGAATTAACGTGTAAATTTGGTCTAATAATTTAGAATCCGTCGTTTTAATTCTCCAAAAGTTGTAGGATTAGTATTGTTCTTATAAATTTGGTC
This sequence comes from Papaver californicum, assembly GCA_023531435.1. Classification (NCBI taxonomy): domain Eukaryota; kingdom Viridiplantae; phylum Streptophyta; class Magnoliopsida; order Ranunculales; family Papaveraceae; genus Papaver; species Papaver californicum. The sequence goes on along the minus strand of JAJJMC010020524.1, from coordinate 290,157 downwards.
AATGCCTATCAACATTGGTATGCACTCGGTATACACGCTTCATGATGATCACATTATTGATTGAACAGTTTAACAAATAAAAAATAGGCCAAATAATAGGGATTAACTAATTAATTAGTGATACTAATTTGTATGATGATGTGGTTGTAAAACAGAAAACTGTGGTGACGACTAAAAGCGTGAAGTATATGCCCTTTTTCCTCTCATTCTTCCTTCTCTTAAATGGTGTAATTTGGTGCTTCTATGCGATTCTCGTAAAAGATCCATTTATTGGGGTAAGTTATTTCGCTCTATCAACCCAATTTCAAGTTCTTTAACGTTCCATTTAATTCCAAAAATTGCAATGAGAAATTACTAAATTCTAAAAGATTATTTGTAGTAAACAAAAACAACAAATAATTGACGTTTTGATCTAATTTCTGTGATCGTACAAAATGAAAACAGGTACCAAATGGGATCGGAGTCATTCTCGGAATACTTCAGTTGGCTCTTTATGCACGTTACAGAAACTCTACCAATACAACATCATCATCCGTAGATAGTTTATTGGAACAAGGTTCATCAAGCAATCCCTTACTTCTTCCGTCGCCATTGCCAGCTACCTTTTGATGATCATCATCCCTATAGGGTACAGGCTCATGCCAACTTCAGCAAGTACGTAGAGTAGAACACACTGTTAGTATATATATACACACACACACGGGAAACAATTAACAGCAACTCATTTGACACATCCTGTTGTTGCATGTCAAACTTAACGCCATTCATCCCTTCTAGTCTCTTTAACGAAAGCTGCTATTCATTCCCTGATTTGATTTTTATTTTATTTTACTCTGCGAGTGTATATTGAGTGTGCATTGATTATAATTTGATCTGTTTATCTTTATGTTTCTTGCATTTTTCCCAATTAA
>JAJJMC010020524.1:267002-280993 GCA_023531435.1 Papaver californicum | reverse complement strand
TTATCCTGAATTCAAGTTTGTCGCTTAAAGGGTATAGCAGCATCTTCTTGAAGGTATACCTGGCAAATATTGAGTTAAGGGCAGTCTGTTGAACAGGCGACTTCACCTCCTTGTTTGAGTGTGTCTGCAGTGTAATTCTAACCCTCCCTTAATCATCTACAAGTTCTCTGTGTTTGTGTTTTTCTGTTACAGGAAAAAAGGTATTTTTCCAACAGTATATCCTTGCGATCTAATGGGAATTTGGTACTTCATGATAAATATGGGAGATTTATCTGGCAGAGTTTCAATTATCCAACTGATACCCTCTTAGTAGGTCAATCACTTAAGCACAACGGGATAACTAATAAACTTGTTAGCCGTACATCAAGACGAGACGCTCGTGATGGTCCTTACAGTATTGTGATTAACCATAAAGGATTCATAATGTATCAAAACAGGTCAGGTGCACTTCTTCAATATGGAGGTTGGGAAGCGAAGGGTGCTGTAAGTGTAAAATTTGATTCAATTCAACAACAACATCCCATTGCTGCTACTCATATTTTATCCCTAGGCTTCACAAACAAAAAACAAGCAAACATTAACTGTAGCAGTGTTGCTCCTTCAACACAACCAGGGACATCTCGATCCAGCCACAGCTCCGGCACCAGAGGAGCCTCTTCCTCCGGTACTACCACTACAGCGAAGAGTTATACTTAAGAAAGCTTATTTTGGAGATCTGATAGTCCCAGGTCATGCATACGATTTTAATCATTCATTTATCCGGTTAGAATCAGATGGCATTTTAAAACTTTACAACTTGTATATGTACCCCGGTCATGATTTTTATTGGGTCAAAGAAGCATTACTCAGTAATACTCTGAAAGAATGTGCATATTAGCATCAAAATGTAATGCGATCACATCCTAACAGTTCATTAGGTTGTACGAAAACATGAAGTACAACCAAGTAAGAATTGCTAGATAGTGGCCTGCATTTTGTTCTACAGAACAGGAGTTTGAAACCTTGTTCTGTTTTAGTTTGTAGCTCCAGTGTAGAGACCGCTAATCGCTCCTGTATGTATGGGTGTTGTTAGTGGCAACTACTTGTGTCAGCTTAATAAATATCTGTGTTACTTGACTTGTACACTAGCACAAGTCGATCGATTAAGTATATTAAAATCTTGATTATAATAAGGGTTCTTGAGATTGCAATTAGAATCTCCCAAGTGATTGTATTACGTAATGTGCATTGCAATAGCTCCAACTTGCATGTTATAAAAAGAATTAAACCAAAAATGATAGTCAATTAAACACGGCCATGAATATGAAAGCACCAGTTAGGTGGGTATGTCAAATCTTATCCTGATTAATAATGCATTTGAACTGCGTTCGGATCGATGATCTCCACATAAATTGCATTGACCTTTGGATGGCAAGATTTTCTCCATTGAAATGTCAAAGCTTATCCTAATATAGTATTGCACCCATGAATCTATTATAAGTAGAAACCCTCTGTCAAACCTATCCAAGTATCATGGCTCCTCCAATAGCTCTACATTTCCTTCTTTTTGTCATTCTCCTCTTCTGTTCTAGTGTCTTAGTTCAATCAAGAGTTCCTAAAAACGAAACTTTCCAATTCATAAACCAAGGTGAATTTGGAGGGCTAAGTGTCGAATATTGGGCAGATTTCCGCACGGTAGAAGCCATTTATACATACCCATTCGGACTATATTTCTACAATTCAAGTCCTAATGCATATATTCTTGCCGTAGGTGCAAGTCCTCCACACAAAATATGGATGATGCCTTTTGTCTGGGATGCTAATCGCAACGACCCAGTTCGCGAGAATTCTACTCTTACTTTTGGTAGTGATGGTAACTTGGTCCTTGCTGATGTCGATGGTCGTATCGTTTGGCAAACTAACACAGCAAACAAAGGTGTTACTGGTATTTCGATGCAACCTAATGGGAACTTAGTACTTCGTAATAAATATGGGAGGTCTGTCTGGCAGAGTTTTCACTATCCAAGTGATACACTTTTAGCAGGTCAATCACTTACGCTCAGAGGAGGGGAGAAACTTGTTAGTCGCACAACATACCCGGATAGTCGAGAGGGTCCTCATAGTATTGTTATCGACAAAAAGGGTTTGATCATGTATTTGAACAATTCAGGTAATGCTCTTCAATATGCAGGTTGGGAAGCAAAAGGTCTTTTAAGTGTAACATTTGATTCGGTTCATGACGAACCGCTTACTACTACTTATTTCTTAACCCTTGGTTTTGCAAAGCAATTATACACTCCCTCTAAAAGAATTCTACTTAAGAAAGTGAATTACAAATATTTGCATTCATTTCTTAGGTTAGAGTTTGATGGAAACCTGAGACTTCATACAGCTAATACAGAGCCTGATTATATGTCATGGGGTATCGATTACGAGTTCTTTGGAAATACAGTGGAAGAATGTGCATTATATAGAAAATGTGGTTTGACTGGGTTGTGTGATAGGAGCATATGCGGTTCTTGCCCTCGTAAGGGTTCTTTAGGTTGTATGATCCACCTCTGAACAATATTACATCGCCCTTTTTATGTAGTTGATTATATAAAACCGAATCTTATCTAGCGACTGGATCGGCTGGCTTCTACTTCGAAGCTTCTTTATAATTTATTTATTTTAAACGAAAAGGTTGAATTCATATATAGAAAAGGAAAAAGTTTACAACCGTTATATGAAAAAGAAATATTAATTATCAAATTATGACACCACAGTGTCCCAACAAAATAGAACGCTGCTTATCGGAATACCGTTAAACAAATCAGACTCAGACGCCCATAAAATAAGTGTAGACTTCACCTCTAATATTATGTCTTCATCAATCTTCTTCTTTCCATTAAAGGTTCTCGAATTCCTTTCTTTCCATGTGCTCCAAATAATGGCATAAGGTAGCCATTCCCATAACTTTTTGTTTCTTCCTGACAGTACGTTGTAATTCCAAGCTTCAAAATTTTGTTGTAAAATGACTTTCATACACCAAGAGATCTTGAAGGCCTTGATGAAATAGAACCACACCTTCCTTGTATACTCACAATGAAACATGATGTGATCATTATCCTCAACATCCTTATCACAAAGCTTACAAGTTAAGTCAGAAACAATTATATTTCTAAGTTGCAGGTTGGGTAATGTAGGTAATGAATTATGGAAGGCTGGCCATAGTAGTGTAGAGATTTTAGGTGGTATTTCTTTATGCCATAAAAATTTAGAGAATGAAGCTACAGGCGTTTCACAATGACCACTAAGTATTTCATAATACTTCTTGTTAGGGAACTTACCAGTTACATCATCAAAAAACTTTATTGCATCTTCCTCATCAGAGAATGTTGAAGGTGTACCAATCTTCCTCATAATCTCAATATAGTCGTCTCTGACCCATGTCGAAGCTAATGTACCAATCTTGAGATCCCAATTGCCTTGTCCATCCATATACTCCACAATGCTTCTCCATTTTGTTCCTGATTTTCTATATATTGTAGGAAATAAATCTTTCAATGACCCATCACCCATCCAATTGTCATGCAAAAAATACAGACTTTTGTCATTCCCTACTAAAATAATCATATTATCCTTTAAAAATTGCTTCGATTTGAAAATGCCCTTCCATAGACCCCTCCCCTGTGAAACATTCATATCAACTGGAACTATATTATCTTCCTTGATGCTGGTTCTCTGTTGAACTATTCTTCTCCATAGAGGTCTTTTATTTTTAGAAATATCTCCATATCCATTTGGATAATAGAGTTTTCTTGGTATTCTTTAAGTTCTTTAGACCAAGACCTCCATTTCTCTTAGATTTTGCACATCTTCTCCCATGAGACCCAACAAATTTTAAGCTTATTGCCTTTAGTTCCCCGATAAAATCTTCTCATAATGTTGACCATCTTCTTTTCCACTTGAGACGGAAAAGTAAGGAGAGACATATAATAGGTAGGCAATGCTTAGAGAGTACTCTTTATTAGAATAATCCTACCCGCTTTATTGGGAAACATAGTCTTCCACACAGCCAATTTCTGTTCCATTCTTTCTATAACAGATTCCCACACAGAATATGATCTCAATATTGCACCAAGTGGGAGACCCAGATATTTAATCGGTAATGCCTCTATCTTGCAACCTATCTCTTCATCTAGCAAACTTATGTTTTTATCCGCACCAACACTTGTCATTGTGTTCTTTTCTAGGTTATGTTTTAACCCTTTTAATGCTTCAAACAACATAAGAACCACTGTCAGATGCCTAACTTCTTGGATGTCAGCTTTTACAAATATTATGGTATCATCCGTAAAATACAGATGAGTTATCATCTCCCTATCCGGTGCCACAACAAAGCCATGAGTTCTTCATCTTCTTCTAGCCTGCTGTAATAGTTTAGTTGAAATTTCAGCTACCAACAGGAAAAGGAAAGGAGAGAGAGGATCTCCTTGCCTTAAATTCTTTCTTTTATGTTTATTTCATAATGACCTTATCCTAATTTAAGGGATGGTATCCTCAATAAGGGAAGGGTCCCCAAAAAATCGTTCTTTGGAAAACTTCCCATTTGGATAGATATTGGTAGATACAAACAATGGCTAAAATATGTGATAGACATATTTATATGTCATATTAGATATCACATTTATATTGTTCGAACTCAATTTTTGTACTAATATGATTATTTTCTATGTTTTTAGGTATTTTTGTGGAATTGGGAATTGCGGAAAAATCTGGACTAAAAGTGTTAAAGACACCCCAGAAATTTGATAAAGGCACCCAGAGAATTGATAAAGGAACCCATGGGTTTGGATAATGGCATCATCTTTTCAAATTCAAAATAGAATTTAGGCGGGGAATTATTCTTCTCGCCTGTGAAAGATTTGAGTCGAGTATTTGGGTCGATTTGAAGAGTTAAAGCAGATAATATATTTTTGCCATAAAAGTAAGAGTTGTACACAACTTAAACTCGTAAAAATCAATACCAGAACCTCGTCAGAAAATAGTTATTTGTCGTAAAAAGAGAAGCTTCTTTATTCTTGGGTTTTAGTTGAAAAGAAATTTGTGTAATAAGGAAATAAAATTTCCTTTAAGATTGAGTCTAATGAGAATATATTATTCTCGAGTTGTGAAGGGAAACAAAATCATCCAAACAAAATCAGAATCAAGATATGATGATCGTGAGAAAAAGAAAAATATTTGTCGAGATGATATTCATTAAAGAGAGAAAGATATGGGAGCTGATTAATGTTCTAGTATAAATAGGGAGTCGAGAGAACATTGGAGAGGTTGGCTTCTGCCAGATCGAGAGAAAAATCAAGAAGAAAATATTAGAAACTTCACAGGCAAGAGGAAAAAAAAAGAAGAAACCACAGTATAAAACTGTCGCTGAAAACCGTGGCCTTTTCAGCTGCTTCAGCGACAAATTTTGCTACACTCAAAATACACGCTACATTTGTCGTTAATTCGTTAATTGATTCAATAATACTGTGAGTCGGTTCTTCTTTGTAAACATCTCTAAATTACTGAATTTAATGGTTTATTCTCTACTTCCTTGTGTTATATATGTCATGAGTAACTAAATATTTTTTCTAGGATTTAAGAGGAATTCCTACTATGTTTGCTAGCTTGTTGTGATTATTTTCTATAACAATTTCTCTTGGTCCTATTTCTTGAATAATTATGATAATAATTCCTTCATGTGTCATATAATGCTTAATTAATTGATTCATTTATTTTTGTTAGAGACTAACATTCTAAAGTGAAGACAATTGTTAATCCTCTGAGAAAATAATTAAATTAAAACGATCTATTTTCCAAGACGCAAATAATTGTCCTCGGTCGTTTTGTGTAATTTAATTGAGAAAATTATAGAAAATAGTTATAATTATCTAGTTTGCATAGTTGTGATGAAATCTTGAATCCTAGGTTTTCTTTCATTTGTATATCATTTTAAGCATTTTATAATTTTATAATATAACCAACAATCGATTTTTTATTAGCACATCAATTAATTAAAGGTTAAAAATTACAATTTTGAAATCCCTGTAAAACGAACCGTGCTTGAATATTGTCTTATCGACAGTCGTACTCTTACGGTCTACGATAAAAATAACCCATCAATATGGGAGTACTGGAAGGTAGTGTGAGTATGTTATCTCTTCATAAACAATATGATTATGTTAATTTTCTTTTAGGCATGTGCAAATGTAGCCGAGAGTATTATTACTTCTCTAGAAAAAGAAGAATCGATAGAAATATAGAAAACTTTCAAAAAAATTGTTGTTCCAAAGCACACACATATTTGTCCAGGAAAAAAAGTGCGCAAGCTCTAATTTTAAAGCTCCAACAATAAAATTTAAATTTGTTACTTTTTCCTATGTTAAACTAAAAGTTTCATTCATAAAGTGAAAATGGGCTAGTGATCTCTTAGAGGATATTTGGATATCATAAGCAGAAGTAATAAGCAAACAAAATAAAAAATTGCTTCGCAATTTTATTTTCTGTTCTTTTTGAAGTGGTTTTCAATTTTTATTCTCAACCTGTTTTTTATTTATTATTATTTATTTTTAAGTCAAAAATTTACTTATGAATTAAGGTGTATCCAAACACCCTTTTACTTTTACTGCATTAATTTGAGGCCTACCAAATTTTGTTCCCATCTAGGTGACAGGATAAGTGGTATCTAAAAAAGGATAAAACTATTAAATTACTCCCACTAATTAAAATTATGTTTCTATCCTTATCCTAATACTTCCGATTGTTCTTGAATTCTTGATCCATGAAGAACATTAACCAAGAATCGATATATATATTCTTTATTTTTATGGATGATTGTTCTTGATGTTCTTGATCGATGAATAACATCAATCCGGAATCAGCATATGTTTTTCATTTTTATGGTCGATTGATCACAATCAGCGGATACAATCCTGCACAAGTGCGATTGATAAAAAAAACTCAAAAACAATAGTTTTTTGCATAAAAATACGTCCATAATCTGTCAAAGACCCGAGTGTCGTAATTTAGCTCAAGAAGGGTCCATTTTGATTGGAGACGGGCCAACGATCAAGACATGACACGACTTTGCCAAATTTCATCGAAAAACTGAAGACCATGAGACAAAGTCGTGTCATGTCTTGATCGTTGGCCCGTTTCCAATCAAAATGGACCCCTCTTGAGCTAAATTACGACACTCGGGTCTTTAGCCTCCAAATAGGCTATAGCCTGCTCATCTGCATCATTCTCCCGAGGTTGACAAAAATTCACCCTCGAATTTCTTGGTCATCATCAGAATTATAACCATTATACGGCACCAAGTGTTTGACATTAAAAACATCAGAAGTCCGGATGTGACTTGGAAGCTTTAACTTGTAGGCATTAGGATTAATATTCGCGACAATTTCCAAGGGACCAATCTTACGCGCCTTCAGTTTGTTATACTCGCCAACTGGAAAACGATCCTTTGTCAATATTGCCACACAAAATCTCCTACTGCAAAATCCAGAACTCTGGGTTTCTTATGTGTCGCCTCCTTATACCTCTCATTAGCTCGAATCAACTGTTCTTCAGCCAACTTGTGAACTTGTTACAACTGTTGGATACGTTCTTCGGCACGAACTTCAATTCTCTTCAGATCAGGAACATGTGCTAAATTTACTGGTGCTCGTGGATTGTAGACATAAACAACCTCGAACGGACTCATACCCAGACAACGGTTTACTGAAAAATTAAATACAAATTCAGTTTGGCAAAGTTTCTGATCCCAACTCTTCGGATTGTCTCCAACCATACACCTTAGTATATCACCCAACGAACGATTCACAACTTCCGTCTGTCCATCACTTTGAGGATGATACGCACTACTGAAGTTAAGCCTTGTATTATCTAATTTCCACAAGTTTTTCCAGAAATAACTTAGGAATCTTGTTCGATCACTAACAATTGAACATGGCAATCCATGTAGACGATACACTTCACGGAAGAACAATTCAGCTACCTTCATTGTATTAGTAGTCTTCTTGCAAGCAATAAAATAGGACATTTTTGAAAAACGTTCAACAACTACAAATACTGAATCATGTCCCCTCTGAGTTCGAGGTAAACCCAATACAAAATCCATGCTCAAATCTGTTCAGGGTTGACTTGGAACTTTCAATGGCATGTACAACCCTGCATTAGTTGTTTTTCCTTTTGAAACTTGACAAATTCGACATTTATCCACGAATTTAGCAACTTCACGCCTCATTGTTGGCCAGTAATATGACTTTGAAACAAGTTGGAAAGTCTTATCCCTTCCCATGTGCCCCTCGTCATGTAACTCCTTAATAATTTTCAATCGGATACTAGATTCAGGAATACACAATTGGTTACCTTTGAAGAGAAATCCTTCATGCATAAGGTAATCACTTCGTTTGCCTGAACTGATATCATCCACAATCTCCACAAAGTTCGGATCGGTTAGAATATGGTAAGAATATGAATCAAAATCTATTACCTCATTTCGCATGGTGTTGAGTATCCTAATCTTTCGGCTTAAGGCATCAACAACTTGATTCTGCGACCCAGCTTTGTGCTTCAGTACAAAAGTGAACTCTTGCAAATAACCAGCCCACTTACATGTCTAGAAGAAAGTTTCTCTTGACTGTTGATGTGCTTCAAAGAATCATGATCAGAAAACATAATGAACTCGTCATGAATTAGATAGTGACGCTAATGCTTCAAGGCTTGAATTATAGCATAAAACTCCACATCATAAGTACTATAGTTGAGCTTAGCACATTCAACTTCTCACTGAAATACGTTACAGGTCGTCCTTCCTGACTCAAAAAAGCTCCAATTCCCACCTTCGATGCATCACATTGTAGTTCAAACGGCTTGCTGAAATCAGGTAACACCAATAGTGGTGCAGTTATCAGCTTTGTCTTGACAGCTTCAAAGGTTTCGTCAGCTTCCTCATACCATGAAAACTTTCCTCCTTTCATGCATTCAGTTATGGGTGCCATAATGGTACTGAAGTAGGGAATAAAACGCCGGTAAAAAGAAGCAAAACCATGGAAACTTCTTACCTCGTGTAATGTAGTAGGGGTAGTCCAATTTCTCACAACTTCAACCTTGGACTCATCTACCTTTATTCCATCCTTGGTGACGACATAACCGAGAAATAGAAGTCGATCTGTCATGAATGAACACTTTTTGATGGCTGCATATAATGTCTCCTTGCGTAGAACTGAGAGCACTTCTCGAATATGTTGAACATGCAAGTCCATGTTAGCACTATAAAGAAGAATATCATCGAAATACACAACCACAAAAGTACCGATAAAGGGTGTTAGTACTTGATTCATGATACGCATGAATGTTCTTGGCGCATTGGTCAACCCGAATGGCATAACCATCCACTAATATAATCCTTCTCGAGTTTTGAATGCAGTCTTCCACTCATCACCTTCACGAATTCTGATATGATGGTACCCACTCTTCAAGTCGAGTTTGCTAAACACCTTTGCTCCACACAGCTGATCTAACAAGTCATCCAATCTGGGAATTGGAAAACGATATTTGACTGTGATTTTGTTGATGGCTCGACTGTCAATACACATTCTCCACGTTCCATCTTTCTTTGGAATCATCAAGGCTGGTACTGCAGAAGGACTTAGACTCTGTCGGATCAATCCTTTTTGTAGCAAATCTTCCACTTGACGATGAAGTTCTTCATGCTCCTTAGGACTCATTCTGTAATGCGCTTTGTTTGGAAAGCTTGATCCAGGAACGAGATCAATACTATGTTGTATATCCCGGAGAGGTGGTAGCTCGTCCGACAACTCGTTAGGAAAAACATCCATAAATTCCTTAATTAAAGGTTGAGCTGCAATGCGAATACTACTTTCATCATGTTGTTCTTTTTTGCCAATCAACACATACAATTCACCTGCATCTTCTACTTCATCTTCAAACTGCTTAAACGACAAGAGATCGGTAGCTTCTCTAGTAGATGGTGGAGGTGCAATCTCTTTACTGGGTACAATTACTATACGTACGTCGTTCCATAAAAAACTATAGGTGTTCTTATACCCGTCGTGACTACTTTTTCTGTCAAACTCCCATGGACGACCCAACAACAAGTGAAAAGCATCCATACTAGTAATGTCACACCATATTTTATCTTTATATTTGTTACCAATTGAAAAAGAAATCAAGCAACGTTTGTTTACTCTTACCTCATTCCCTTTCTTAAGCCAAGAAAGCTTGTATGGATGTGGATGTTCCCTGGTTTCCAGCTTGAATCGTTTCACGACCTCTTCATCAACAATATTCTCGCAACTTCCAGGATCAATAACTAGACGACAAACTTTTCCTTCGATCGTACATGTCGACTGAAATATATTGTTACACAACCAGTTGTCGCCCTCATCTTTACGTGGAGTGAGAAAAAAATTTCTTACTACAAAGTTTACTCCTTTATCTCCAACAACTACTTCATCGACAGGTTCAGAATCGTCTGCATGATCCTCTTCATAATAAGTTACCCAACCATCTTCTTCACAGTTGTTTTCAGTGAAAAATACCTTGCTCGCTCGTTCTGTTTTTGACAGTCACTGGCTTTGTGCCCATATTCTCCGCACGTATTACACCTACCTACAAAAGTGGTAACTGGGTTTTATTTGGTGTTGACGAAGAATTAAGTTTACTAGCAGTACTAGGTGTTGAAGTACTACGGTTACTTGCTGGAGATGCTGCCACATTGATACCCCAATTTAAGCTTCTACGCCTACTTGTTTTTCTATATGTCTTGCTCTATGATGTGCATCCGAAATAGAGCAACAACCAAACATGTTGAGTGTAACCTGATATTGTTGAGGGAGACCACCTATATAGCGAGCGACTTTTTGCTCATCTGACTCTGACAAGTCGTTAAGATAAAGGAGTCGGTAAAACTCCTTGGTGTAATCGTCTATAGAACGTGCCCCCTTCCGTAGGTTTTGCAGTTGCTGGTACATCAATCCAATGTAGTTATGTGGTAAAAACTATGTTCTCATCTGTTTCTTTAACTTCTCCCATGATACTAACTTTTGTTTTCCTTTACAATTGCGTAGCAGCTTGTGTTGTTGCCACCACGAATTAGCCCTCCCACGAAACATAGTTGCTACCAACGAAACTCGTTTGTTATCTGGTACTTCTTTGAATTCTAATACTTCCTCAACCGTATTCAACCAGGAGAGAAACTCTTCCGCTTCCAAACCACCATAAAATTTTGGGATCTCAACTTTTATTCCTGCCTTCCAGCGATCAGAATCCTCTTGTTGATTTATCCTACCTTCGCGAGGCCCTCTAGCAAAAGGGTTATCATTATCATCTTCTTTTTCCTTCCGAAGGTTAAACCGACCCAGCAAACCTTGGACATCTTCAATGAATTCTTCTCAAGATCTCCATAAAATGAAACCTTTTGGACCTACTCCTCGACCTCGACCCTGACCGATTCCTACTTTTGGTGACATCTTATCAACCCTAGAATCGACTTGGCTCTGATACCAACTGATGCAACGGATAATTAAAGAAAAGAAAGGTTTTGTTCAGACTTCAAATATTCATAGGAATATCGACTATGAACAACGATAATTATTTAGACTTTGGTTTCTCTACTTAAAATAATAATCGATTAAACTTGAACAAGTTTAAGAAATTAATTCTTATTAATCAAATTCAACTGCTTAAAATAATATATGGAGGACTCTTTCATAGACTTGGGGAAAACTCCTAATTTGCTAGTCAAGAAAGGATGGGAAAAAAACTCTAAACCGACTCAAACCCTAATTTGCTATTTTTGGCAAATTTTGGTCGACCTAAAATAATGAAAGTACTCATAAAATAAAACTATTTGCCGTAAACGGCGACCCAAACGGATTCCTAACGAATAAGTTATTAACAAAGCAAAAACTTTCCTAAAATAGCAAAAACGCCTGTTTGAAGCCCTAAACGATGGAATTTTGCTAAAAAACTGAAGACCATGAGACAAAGTCGTGTCATGTCTTGATCATTGGCCCGTTTCCAATCAAAATGGACCCCTCTTGAACTAAATTACGACATTCGGGTCTTTAGTCTCCAAATAGGCTATAGCCTGCTCATCTGCATCACTCTTATAAAAAGTTGTTGCTTTGTAGCTCATACATATTTTTCTTAAAAAATTGATATACAAACTCTAATTTTGAAGCTCGACAACAAAATTTAAAACTTTTAGTTTTCCTATGTTAAACTAAAAATTTTTATTCATGAAATAAAAATGAACTAGCGAACTTTTAGAGGATATTTAGATATTAAAAATAAAAATAATTATGTTTTTTCTGAAACATAACTCATAAAAAAAATAACTTTACAAAAATAAACTTTTTTTACTTTTATTATTAAAGGTTAATTCTAAAAGTATATCCAGACACCTGATCAAATTCAAACTACCAAATAAAACAATTCAACTGTCATTTTCTCTGACAAATGTTCCAGTGGACAATGTAGTGAACATTGCAAGAGAGTGTCAAAAGGTGATGTCAAATATTGACTTGTCGTTGATGTCGTTAACTCACTACCTCGAGTAACTCAATACTTGTTCGTTCGGATCTATATGTACGTAGTAAATTGGTTTATGAGTTTGGTTTAAAATAACAAACCTACATGTGCTGATTGTTATGTTCTTTTCCATTCTGTTGTCCATTGCTCTCCCTAAGATAAGTTTCGGTTTATTAAGTTAACTAATAATATATCATCTTTTATGCTTCAAAAATAAAATACAAACATACCATCTTGACTTGAATGTTATTCTCAGTAATATTTATGTTTTAAATTCTTTTAATTATTTTTTGTATTTGACCAGAATAACATCAAATTTAAACCCAATTGATCATTAATTTTTAAAATTAAAAACATAATCAGATATATATAGTCTCCAATTTCATTTATGACCCATCAAATCGATCAGAAAATATTGAATTGGTCTTCAATTGATTAATATTAAAAAACTCAGAAATATAAAATCGATCAACAACACTTTATCTGTTGCTAATTGAGAACTATAAAAACAGATAGTAACACTTATAACCGTCGTAAAAATCAAAATCTTCAAAACAAATAAATCATTAATTGAATTTTGGAATCGTCCGAATTTTCTGTCAGCTCCCATCTCTCACCGTGCAAACGGTAATCTAGTTATAAAACACCTCAACTGGGATTAGCCTAGCTTGCTAGCTAGTTGACTAGATGCTGGTTCTTATTTAAAGACCAAGATTTGTATCCTTGCATCATATCAATTTGTTTTCCGAATCAATCAAAAAATAATTGGTATTTGGTGTGCGTAAAGATTACTACTAATTAGTTGAGACAGCGGTTTACATCAACAGTTATAAAATAAATTATTTTTAAAAACCTGGTCAATTTGAAGGCGACCAAAAACTAATTTGGAGTGACTAATAAAACAAAATAAAGTCATTGTGAAGTAATATCAATACTTCCCTTATCCATATATTTTATATAACGGCTAATCTATTCTTGCTTAATTAGTGTTAATATCGATTAAATTAGTTAAATTATAATTAATTAATTAATTTTTTTAAAATAATATTTTTAATTTTTTTTTTTAATTTTAGGAAATTTTTTTTTTCTATTTTTTTAAAGAAAATATTTTTTCAATTTTTTTTACTTTCTTTTGATAATTTTTTATTAATTTTAATTTAAAAATAAATTAAATTTTTTTTGTTAAAAATAAAATAAAATAAATAATCGGTAGATAACTGATTTTTCGAAATTACCGATTATGGTAGTAGAAAAATTCAAAAAATTTAAAGTTTAAGAAAATTTATTTATGTGGCTACTTTCATAATCAGTAGATAACCAATTTTTCAAAACTACCGATTATGCATGTAGCCCCAAATTGGAAATCGATTTTTGTTTTCAAAATTCCAACATTTTGAAAATGCATAATCGGTAGTTTAAGAATTTTT
>JAJJMC010020524.1:238516-266992 GCA_023531435.1 Papaver californicum | reverse complement strand
AGAATTTTTTAACCTACCGATTATGCATGTAGCCCCAAATTGGAAATTGATTTTTTTTTCAAAAATCCAACATTTTGAACATGCATAATCGGTAGTTTAAGAAATTTTTAACCTACCAATTATACGCAAAATGTGTCCAGGAACAGGTAGTTCCATCGGTAAGTGTAATTGGTAGATATTTATCTACCGATTGTATAACACTAACATAATCGGTAGATTGTTATCTACCGATTGTTGATGAACAA
Source organism: Papaver californicum (assembly GCA_023531435.1). Taxonomy (NCBI): domain Eukaryota; kingdom Viridiplantae; phylum Streptophyta; class Magnoliopsida; order Ranunculales; family Papaveraceae; genus Papaver; species Papaver californicum. Next base: position 266,747 of record JAJJMC010020524.1, on the reverse strand, counting down.
AGTGTAAAAATTATTAAATTTCCAAAATTTTCAACAATATTATCAAATTGGAAAAATTCATAATCGGTAGTTTAAAAAATTAATTTTTTTTAAACTACCGATTATACAATGATTTTAACAAAACTTTATCAAAAAAAGTAAAAAAACATGAATAAAAAAAATTTCTGTAAAAAAAAATTAAAAAAATAATAAATTTTATTTTATTTTTTAAATTTAATAAAAGGGTTAATGATAATTATTTGATTACCGAAAGAATATTGAATTATTTTTACATACCACTAGATTATTTCATAACCATATTTATGGAATGGGTTCAGAAAAATCGCCCAAATTAATATTTGGTCACCCCTAAAAAAGTTAGGTATTAAAAATAAGAACTATCACTGATATTACTATATGATTAAATTATTAAGTGATGCTACTAATGATATAATTTCAAATTCGTCAAAGACCAAAAAAAATTATCCATCAAAATATTAAGATGAGATGTAGAAAAGGACAAGTGTAAATCAGTTTAAGAATTAATAAATGCACATAAAAAGTCAGTTGTCCTTTCTTAGACACATCTTTCCGCATCAGTCACGGTCACAGAAACAAACACTTCTCTAACATCAAACAAAGTCAAAGAATCACTTACTCTAATGTGTAAAATTACTAAAACACCTTTGAAAAACAAATGGTCAATCCTAACAAGTACTACTAAGCAAAGGAAGTATTTTTGTTCTCCGTACAACTAAAGTACTTTTTTAGATCGGCCTTTGAAACTTGTAAGGGTCGTGCCGTCGTGGTATGCCACTACTCTGCCGGAACTATTCTTATTGCTTTACAGGGGTATTTTAGATCAAAACATAGCCCAAGATACAAATATTATTCATCGACTAAAAAATCCACATTTCTTTTTGAGTCCTTCCACCTTCATCTCCGCGGATCTAGAAAATGTTATAACCTAATTTTTCTCCAGATTTTTCTTTTCTTCAGACTCAATTCTTCTTCTTCCAAAGAGTATCAGAATGCAGTCAACAAAATCCAGAAGAAAAATCACACCGGTCACAAACACCACCACCGCCATCAACAGCAAGACGATCATCAACAGCAACGGTGCCGGAGCTGCAGCAGCAGCAGATTCAGAAAAACTCGACGAACTTTTACTCTTCTCAGCAATCTGTAACGGTGAAGATTTAGCATCATTCATTCGTAAAGCATTTATCTCAGGTAAACCGGAAACACTCTTATCACGTCTCCGATCATTTACCAAATCAAAAGAATCAGAAATCGAAGAAGTATGTAAAATCCATTACCAAAATTTTATAACAGCAGTTGATGAATTAAAATCATTATTATCAGATGTTGATAAATTAAAATCATCATTATCAGTTTCAAATAATCAATTATATTCTGTTGCATCTCCATTATTGGATTCATTAGATTCATTTATTGAATCTAAGAATGTTAGTAAGAATGTGAGTTTAGCGATTGAGTCTGTTCAGATCTGCATTAAGTTGTTAGAACATTGTGGTAGGACTAATTCACATTTGTTAAATAATAATTATTATATGGTTTTGAAATGTGTTGATAATATTGAAAGAGATTATTTGGGAAAGATTGATTCGTCAACGATAAAGTGTATGTTAGAAAGACAGATACCTTTAGTAAGAGGGCATATTGAGAAAAGAGTTAATAAAGAGTTTGGAGATTGGCTTGTTGAGATTAGAATTGTTAGTAGGAATTTAGGGCAGTTGGCTATTGGACAAGCGTCTTCGGCTAGACAGAGAGAGGAGGAGTTAAGGATTAAACAAAGGCAAGCGGAAGAGCAGAGTAGATTAAGTTTAAGAGATTGTGTTTATGCGTTAGAAGAAGAAGATGATGATGAAGATGTTGGTAATGTAGGTGATGATAGTGGGAGTGACAAGTTAGTGAGTAATGGTGGTGGTGGTGTATTAGGTTTTGATCTGACTCCGTTGTATAGAGCTTATCATATTCATCAGACACTTGGTTTGGAGGAGAGATTTAAGCATTACTATTTTGAGAATCGGAAGCTTCAGTTAACATCAGATTTTCAGGTATCATCGATGACACCTTTTCTTGAGTCACATCAGACTTTTTTCGCTCAGATTGCTGGTTTCTTTATTGTAGAAGATCGGGTTTTGAGAACAGGTGGTGGGTTGATTTCTAAATATGAAGTGGAGAACTTATGGGAAACTGCGGTAATTAAAATGTGTTCTGTTTTAGAAGATCAGTTCTCTAGAATGCAAACAGCAAATCATCTGTTGCTAATCAAAGACTACATTAGTTTACTTGGAGTGACACTACGTCGGTATGGATACTTAGTTGATCCATTGCTCGATGTATTGAGTAAACACAGAGACAAATACCATGAACTCTTACTGTCTGATTGTCGAAAATTGATCGGAGAAGCAGTTTCTGCTGATGGTTTTGAGCAGATGCTAATGAAGAAAGAATATGAGTACTCGATGAATGTGTTATCATTTCAGATACAAACCTCTGATATAACCCCTGCATTCCCCTATATTGCACCGTTTTCTTCCACAGTGCCCGACTGCTGTCGTCTTGTTCGATCTTTTATAGAAGATTCTGTAAGTTTTATGTCCTATGGTGGACAATTAGATTTCTATGATGTGGTTAAGAAGTATCTGGATCGGCTTCTAGGTGAGGTTTTGGATGAGGCATTACTCAATATTGTAAAATCCAATGTTCATGGAGTTTCCCAAGCTATGCAAGTTGCTGCCAACATGGTGGTTCTGGAACGAGCTTGTGATTTCTTTTTTCGTCATGCTGCACAACTTTCTGGGATACCTTTGAGAATAACTGAGATTAAGAAAAGTAAATTTCCATTGACTAGTGCTCGTGATGCAGCTGAATCAATGCTTTCAGGTCTTCTCAAAACTAAGGTTAATGGGTTCATGTCGTTAACAGGTAATATTAATTGGATGGCTGATGAAGCTCCACCCAATGGAAATGAATATGTTAATGAAGTGATTATATATCTTGAAACACTGGTTTCTACTGCGCAACAGATATTGCCGGTTCAAGTACTTCAACAGGTTCTACAAGAAGTTCTGTCTCACATATCAGAGAAGATTTTAGGGATTTTGGCTGGAGATTTGGTGAAGCGGTTTAGTATAAATGCTATTATGGGGATTGATGTGGATATACAGCTATTGGAGTCATTTGCAGAAAACCAAACTAATCTCTTTACAGATGTAGAGTCAAATCAATTGAAGTCTGCACTGATTGAGTCTAGGCAAATGATTAACCTACTTTTAAGCAATCAAGCAGAAAATTTTCTGAATCCAGTGATCAGGGAAAGGAGTTACAAAGCTTTGGATTACAAGAAAGTGGTAATAATAGCTGAGAAATTAAAGGATCCTTCAGATCGATATTTTGGAAGCTTTGGAGGAAGGGGAGCAAAGGTGAATACAAAGAAAAAATCGTTGGATGCTTTGATAAAGAGACTTAAAGAAGCACACTGACACACCCTACCATAAGGAGTTTCGATTTACCTACTAGTTTCTTCTTCTTTTTTCTTTCAGGTTTGCTAACTTTGCTTACCAGTTCTCTTCAGCGTCTGTTGTTTGTATCAAGTTGTAACACAAGCATCCTAATCACTGTCTAACGTATGTAACTCTGATTTTACATTTTTCATTTTTGGTTTCTGCTGAAACGTACAAGCTACATTACTTCAATACTACTTCTTTTAAGAGTTTTGCTGAAGGACTGTAATAATTTTAGCACTTAATATTATTTACTTCACTGTTATATTTTGTTTAGCCTTATTGTTGCCTTGAGGCTCTATTCATACTTCATGGATTAGATTTTGAGGCTTGTTGAGGTTTGTGTCGTATATTTGTCAAAGAGGATCTGTTTTCAATTTAGCGAAGGATATTGTCGAGGTTCTACTATCTGCACTAATGACATTAATAATGGTGGTGAACCATGGTTTGCTTGTGTCAGCAGATATTGTCGAGCTTCCAGTGTTACGTATCACTATCAGTTGTCACTAATACAAGATCTTCAAACTACCAGTATCCCACTGGATCTTTGTTGGTGCACAGGACAAGTGGTTATACTGGTATTATTCCATTCAAATCCTTCTATTTCAGATCGAAGACGGTATGATTAAATTCATTGTAACCAGGAAGGTCAGATCCTATGCACCCTTTTAAAGGGGTTAGTTTGTCTAGCCAGGTGGTTGGACAAACATGGTGCGCCACTATAAGAAATGTTCTGGGCGATGAGAACTATGTTGAGCGACATAGTCTTGATCGTTGGCGGCCAACCCCTTGTCGCTCGACAAAAAACCAGTCGCTGACAGTTACTTTCAAACAACGGCCGGATTCAGGTAAAAACGGCCAAATTTCCTTTTTTTATACATATACCCCAACAATTTCTTTCAACTCACACCATTCTTTACCTATTTCTACAATCAATTCACGGATTTCTTAAACTATCTAACTTTTAACTCACAGTCGATGGATTGTTCTGATGATGAAACTCAAATTATTATGGATCGGTTTAAAACACAACAAGAAACTTATGTTCGGATGTTGTAACAAATAGAAGCTGAGGCTGATGAAGACGGAGAACTTACCAACCTTATGATAACAGCAAAATTATCGGGGCAGATACCAAGAGCTCTTGAGCGAAAAGAAGTATTCACAAGAAGATATGCGTATCGTAATCGTGAAGAGTGGCACCTGAAGCTAATGCACGATTATTTAAATGTTGGTTGTGTGTTTTCTGATGAAGATTTCTAACGTCGATTCCGCATGCCCCAACACTTGACGGTAAAGATTATTGAAGAGCTTTGTCGAGTGTGCCCTGAATTTAATTATCAATTTGATGCATTGAATATTAGAGGTCATAGTCCGGAAAGGTTACCTCGGCTCTAAGGATTCTAGGTTACGGTCGTCCAGTGGATGCTAACGATGAGTATATTCATATGGAAAAAACAACTTCATTCAAGTATCTTTCATTGTTTTGTGAAGTAATGATTAATCATTTTGGTCCAACGTATTTACGAAAACCAACAGATGCAGATGTTCTTCCAATATTAAAACAAAACCAGGATATAGGCTTTCCAGGAATGCTAAGGAGTCTTGACTGCATGCATTGGGCATGACAATGTCCTATGTATTGGCAAGGTCAATATAAGGGTCATTACGCCAAACCCAACTGTTATTTCGGAAGCTGCCACTTCTTATGATTGCTGGATATGGCATGCTTTTTTTGGTTTACCGAGTTCAAAAAAGGACATAATTGTTCTACACAAGTCGCCATTGTTTGAAGACCCCAAGCATGGAATATGCCCTGATGTAAGGTTCCATATCAATGGGTACCAATACACTCACGGGTATTATCTAGCGGATAAAATCTATCTGAAATGGTCTACCTTAGTTCAAGCATACCGTCGCCCCCCCCCCCCCCCCCCAGGCGATGCTGGTCGCTCAATTAGGTATTTCAACACAAAGCAAATGGTTTTGAGAAAAGATGTGAAACGGGTTTTTGGAATTCTTAAGCGGAAGTTCGTTATAGTTTGTGGACCCTACCGTGGTTTAAGTGCTCGTGAAATGCATAAGACTATGCTTAAGTGCATCATTCTGCATAACATGGTCATCCAAAAAACCCGTCGTTATAAGAGTTAGACTAACCACCTTAATGAAGATTTGAGGTCTGAGGTTATACCAGGGCATAGGGTACCTGCAAGGAACTATAATAAAATGGAAATCACATTCAAGAAGCAAATTTGTATGACAGGTTAAGGCATGACCTGATTGTGAATATTTGGGCCAAGTATGGCAGAGCAGGCTACTGTATGTAGTAGTTTCAGGCAGTAGTTTATTTACAAGTTTCATTTGTTGTTTTAAATTTTTATACAAGTGTTTTTTACTTTCAAATAATTTATTATACAAGTGTTAATTTTCTGAGTAATATTTACTTAAATGACGTGGATGGAGTGCAACGACTCTTTTTTTTATTCGTTTGGACTACGGATAACGTTGAGTGAAACAACCATTTTTGTACACGTTGAAAAAATATAGTCGTTGCTCTCAACTTATCTCATCGCCTGTATATATCTCTAAACCTTCCAAAGATAAATCACACCTCTCACGAACTCTCTCTCTCTGTCTCACACACACTCTTAATCTCATCTCATCTAATCTCACTCTGATTTCTTGACATATGGCTCAATCTAAGTTCACTCGAGAAGAAAATTTATCACTTTGTAGAAACTATGTACTGTGTTATCAGGCCAGAGTGCAGAACGACAAAAATCGTATTCCTAGCTTTAGTTATCGGGGAAGAATTCATGAAAACTTTTACGCTGACACCGGTAACCCTAATAACCGTAATGTACCTCAATTGTTTGTAAGATTTTAAAAAATAAAGCGACGAGTAGTAGAATTTATAGCTTTAGTTCGGATTGTCAATTAATATCGACTTAGGGGGGAGACCAGTAATGAGATTGGTGCGATAGCTTTCAGTGAATGACGAAGATGAAAAGGAAAGAATTTCAAATACGAAGCTTGTTTCCACATCCTTAAGGAGTTCCTCATTACCCGTTTCAATTATTAATTTGTATGCACTGTTAAGTTGTTTGCATTGTTTATACTTCCTTTATGTAATATTTATTTCAAGTAATTAAAAAAAGAAAACTTCATTAAACTAACTAGCTATTTTATTTCAAATAATAACCAACAATTATATCTTAATAGTAACAATTAAAAAAAAACATCTTAACTAAATATTACATTAATCAAGGACTTGAACCTCACAATCTTCAATATTTTCATCATCATCTTCTTCTTCTTCCTCAACTGGGATTTGAGGTTTCAATTGTTCTTCTACTGCCTTCCTTTTTAACTTGTCACATTGCAGCTGCCATAAAACCTTTGATCCTCATTCATTATTGTGGTGTCAATTGAAAGAATCTTACCCATGTCATAATGGCTAACAGATTGCTCTTCAGAAAGATGACTCTTTTTCAACTCCCTATTTGTGATCTTTCGGTCAACGGATCTCTGTTTCTCAGTTGTTCGTTGGTGAGCCATAAACTCAGTCATGTTAAAATTTTCAGACCCTCCTCCTTCTTGGGCTAATTTTCTAGTTGTTTTTTCTGCTGCTCTTCCTTAACCTTTTCGTTTCTCGATATTACCTGTATTGAGATAAACATTAGGGAGTGGTGGTGGGCCAGTCAGTGAAGACATTGGTGAACCGGAACTTGAAGTTTTTGGTGTAGAGGAACCACCAACGTCGTATGGTGACCTTGTAGGAAATTGTTGTATATATGCTAATAGAGCATAATTAAATTTAGGCAAATATTTTCCGATATCATAACACCCTTGGAGTTCAAATGTTCTACCGTTTTTTAGGTGTCATTCCCTTAGGCACCTTTTTTTTTTTTCATATTCGATGGTGATTCACCACTCGTTGTTGGCTTACGAACACATTGTATGATATGAGCATCATATTCATTCAATTTTTTACTCATTTTAGTAAAGCGAGTACACAAAGTGGCTGGATCGCGTGAATTTATGTTCATGGTTTCCTCTTTAAACCCCAGAAATATGTTGCCCCACAAGGTGCTGCCTGCTTGAGAACAACCATTGAGGCTATCTTGTGTGCGACGAACATAATTTCTGCAAATGCATTCACCTTCGGCAATTGAAAAACTTGCACCACGAACTTTTTTGGAAGGAGCATCCATTTGAGAATTTTGAGAATTCATTATGCAGAAAAAAATGACTGAGTTTTGTTTTAGATTAAAATAAGGATTTATTTTAGATTAACACAAATGTATGTGAAAGATTGAGGTACATAGAAGTTGTGAGTTGAATTGAGTTTGAAATTGGGTATTTATAAGAGTTCAAGCCAGGACCGTTGGATGAACTATGCGATTGACGATATAGTCATGGTCGAGCGACGAAGACTAAGTCGCTAGCGACTTAGACTTTGTCGCTCGACCAAGACTTTGATGCGCTGTACATATGCTCAAACATGATCGTTTCAGAGGCCAATTTGATGGTTTGAGAGGTGCATATTTGATGTTTTTGACTAAATTTAGTGTTTTAAAAGGCGTATAAGAACTGGCTTAAGGGAATCAAACTTAACAACCACATGAGCTAGCGAAAGCCCAGCCGTGAGAGACACCAGCATCTGGTAAATTTTATTTTGCACTCCATTCTTCATTCTCACCCATATATGTCCGAAATTTGATTTCTATAAAAGACTCGTGAAGGATCATTCATGTACTATGTACAACATGCACAGGTGATTGCACAAAATACTACCAAATTCTATACGATTAATTGGTACCTGATACATTCCATTTATGGCGCGCCTTCACTTCACGTCTTCACATGTTTCCCATAACGAAGGTGAAGTGATCTTTTCTTATTTTATTTTATTCAACTCAGTATTGTATACAAGATGGGAAACCAAGGTCCACCTTCAAGTGACGAAGAATATGATAACCACAGTGATATTTATCATCAAGTCATTCATGTTTTCATAATTGGTGGAGATCAGCAAAAGAATTTGATGAAAATGGTAATCTAAAACTTGATTACAACACTACGTACTCTTATTAAAGATTTTACACCAAGATTGAAAGTTATAAGAGAAATGGAAAGATTTGCTTTAATTGCTAGTACAGAGGCTCTTGATGATCTTAGACATAAACTATTAAGTTATAGGTCTTGTAGTGGTAAAATATCCAAATACACGTGTCACTATCTAAATGAAAGGGAGTATGATATTAGAATAAGATCAAAACAGTTAAAAGGGACATCTGGTAACACAGAAGACGAGGTATCTACCACATCGATCTAGGATCATGACACGTGGAAAGCAAAAAAAGTGATCAACGGATGAGTTTAGAAAAAGGGGGCAAGACATTAAATGGAGCTACAGGGCACACTGATGTGATCAAAGGCATCAAATGTCCCTGACAAGGTTCGGGAATGACATTCTCCTCGGACCCAAGCCAGAGAAGAACCGAAAACATGATAGAGCATATCGGGAAAGGAAACGAACAAAGACTGAGGATCTCAATGACAGCAACGAAGAGAGTCTGGGCAACATACCAGAAGGATCGGACTATACTCTCCAAGATAGATTACAACAACTCGAATATGTATGTTCAACACCGTAGTTTGGTTGTATAAACTTATGTCTATAAATACTGGACTTAGCCAAGAGAAGAGACATGTTATGTCATCGAGAGAGAGAGAGAGAGCTGTAACAAGTTTGAGAGTATTGTTTGGGTGTTCTTGAGAGAGATTGAGTTCATAGCATTGTAAGGTTTTTCTTTCCTAAATAATATCAAGTATTTACCCCGTGGACATAGGTAATCATACTGAACCACGTATTTCTTTTGTCTGATTGTTATTACGTTCTTAGTTTATTTATTTATCTACTTTTTTATGAATGTATGGATGAATATTGGTAGTTAAATTTTATATAACTACGTGTCTGGTGATTTTTAGTTACCTAACCGGTGGCATTAAGAATGAAGAGATGGACATTTCTCCAATTATTACAATTCTATTAGTTGGATTCTCTGGTGCTGGTAAAAGCTCTATTGTGAATCTTATGTATAGTGTTCTTGGTAGATCTGGTCTTATTCCTTTCACTCATACTTCAGGTAACTTTCGTTTCGGAATCGTGCATCTCGTATTGAATCATAATCTTATTTTTCGAAATTCAGAAAAACTGACTATTGATTTTCAAATGTACAGTAGCGGGGGTGTCATCAGAGTATAAAACCATGTTCATGGAAGAACACAATGTTTTAAGATCTATGAGAAGTGGATTTTGTGTTTACGACTCTATAGGTTTAGATTACACTCAATTAAGTGAGAGTCTGGAAGGTGTAAATGACTGGATGGTAGCCGGGTTTCAGCATCACCAACTCAATCGTAGACCAAGAGTAGAAGAAACTAAGAAAGTTTGACTGAGCCTGCAATGCCGTCAACATCCAGATTTGCAAGGAGACAAGTTAATTGTGCTGTGGTGGTAGTGAATATTGCAGAGATTTACAAAGCATTATTGAATGGCGACTCGAAGCCATTGGAGTCTACTAAAGAACTCCTCTACTCTGCTTCTGTAAGAAAATCCAGTAAGCATTTCTATTTCTTTCATAATAATTTACTCCATATGGTAGTAGCTAAGAGGAGTAGAACCCGTGACTTCGGGACAAAACCCACAGATTTCCCACTTGTTATTGTTGGGGACCAAACTAATGGATTACTCTGGGCCATGTAAATTTAAACCCCAGTCCAGTTTCTGCTAAGGGCAGTCCAATCTTTAGGACCCCTTAACCGAAAGTTAATATATAAGGGTGTTTTTGCCTTTTTAATGCAACTAAGAGGTGTGGTCGCTGTGGTGTGATGAGTCGGGTATCTTTGATACCTGACTCAAACAACTTCGAGTTAAGAGGTAGATACCGAGTCAGATATATAAAAAAAAATATACAATATATAAATTATTTGACATCTGATTTGAATCGAGTTAGAATTAAATATACATATAGATCTAAACAAACACGTGTTAGTCTATTTTAAGGGTTGAGAGTTAAGGTTAAGTTTTTCTTTCTTTTTTTTTTACCATTACAGAGGAAAACCCAATCTTGATCATGACACACGGTGATAAGTTGATGGTAGAAAAAAGGATCGACGGTCGGATTAAGATATGTGAATTCTTGGGTGTATCAGAAACAAGTGGAGCATATGACATTGTATGTTTAACTGAGCATGGAATTTTAGCTGAAGAATCAGACCCAATTACTGCATATGCCTTAACTGAAGCAATATATAGGTCATTGATATTCTCAGATAGGACTCATTCACCAAAGAGAGCTTTTGTGGACTTCTTTTTAGATTAATTATTTGTTTTATAACAGGTATGTTTACTTATCTTGCTCATTTCTTCTCACAGTTGGCTGACGTTGATCCCAATAAACTCAAACGGATGTGAAGAGAAGAAAGAGGGTGCTCTCTTTAATGAATTTGATAACCTTGAGGACTTGGATCAGGTTCAGACCTAACATTTCTGTGTATAATTAGTACCATCCCCCTTATTGCCGACTCCAACTCAACCATTCTGATAAACAGTAGACCTAATATTAACAAGTTAACTTATTAAAAAAAAAAACGGATTGCCTAACTTAAGTACAGTATAATACACCACAAGAGCATTAACAATCAACAAATGTGAAAAGAATGCTTTAGAAGAACTCGTCTTCTTTCTCAAGTGAAAATGTTCATCTTTCTTAATGGCACAGCATAAGGCAACAAATGCATTTGTATATCCATCGCTAACCACAACTTGAAAAAATTGTTTACAGTATACGCGACAAGCTCAGAAACTATTATCCCATTGTTAAGTCTTTATAACGTAAGTTTTCTCTTTCTGTTTGCTTCATTCCAAGTAAACAGAGCAGAGTAGATCCATAAATTTGCACTAATATGAACACTGGAATATGAAAGTAACTACAAAATTACAAGAATAGTGATTCAGTTCCCCACATTCTTGTAACTGTTAGTCCCTCTGTTTGATTAGTTAAAAAATTGTAGTAAATGAGGCTACCCAAACCATTGAACCCAAGTACAAATGTGAGGTTTTAGAAACCAATTCAATGAAACTAAAAGGCTATACAAATCATGGTAGTAACTGAAAGATGATAAGATTGTAAGTCACTAACCCTATCAGATTTCTACAATTCTGCATCTACTTTAAATTCAATAAAAAGTACGGAATTTCATAAAACCATCAAACAATCAATAAGATATAATTTACCTTAATGGATCTCAGCAAATTCAAAATTTAAGACAAACAGACATCATCAGAAATTGAGAATCACATTTTTCTCCAAACCAAGATGTTAAACAGTCTTTCTGTTATTGTTAGTTAGTTAACATATTCGAGTGTCTGTTACAGTTTTTGTTATTCCTACAGCTGTGTTAGCTGTCCTATTCTATCTTTTAGTGTCTTATAAATAGTGTGTCTCTGTAGCAAACATTTTATCTTTTCTCAATAATATCATTACCACATTTTGTCATGGTATTAAGAGGGAGAACGATCCAAAATTACAACTTCAGTTCTTTTTGATTTTACTTAGAACAACTTCATAAATTTTACAAATCAATTTCTTATGATATTTTGTCTCAGAACAACTTTCAAATTACTTCTGATTCTTTATCAGAATAACTTTCTTCTTTGTCTTGTTTATAGTTCTTTAGTGGCTTCACTGTTTATCTCTTCCGCTACATGGCTAGATCAAACACCTCTTCCATTCAACAATATAAATCATTTGATTACAATCAAACCGGATTCTTCAAATCACACTTTATGGAGAAATCAGTTCATCAATATACTTATGAGTACGGATTTATTAGGATTTGTTGATGGATCTGTTGTTAAACCACGAAAGTTTCTTCCAAATTCTGATAGGATTAATACAAGTTTTGATAAAATTTGAGAGGTTGGATAGATTCGTTATGGGTTGTATAACATCAACATTGTCAGATTCTCTTCAAACTGATGTTTCTGGAATGGATTCTTCTTATGCGATGTGGAATCATTTAAAATCAAATTTTATGGAGGAATCTTTTTTAAGAAGATCAATGCTAAAGAAAAAAATTCAGAATTTCAAGAAGAATTCTCTATCTGTTATGGATTATCTCAATGAGATTAAAGCAATTTCTGATCAACTAGTTGCTATTGATAATAAAATTTCTGACTCAGATTTTGTTATGCATACATTTATGATCTGTAGGTGTATTGGTCATTCTTTTGTGAAGTTTTCTTATATATACACTGCTTCAAAGTATTCTATTCCTAAAGCAATTGAAAAATCTTTCTCTAGTTTTAAATTAGACGAACTATCTCCAGATCTTGAAGATTCTGACACAACACCTGAAAATGAGCATGTTTCCTTCGCTAGTGTATGTCTACTTCACAATCTTTATCTCATATTGCTCCTGATTGTGCTCAGTGGTTACCTGACTCAGGTGCAACCACACATATCAGCAATGATTCTCAACTACTTCTAAATAGTAGTCCTTATAAAGGTAAAACTAAAGTAATGGTTGGTAATGGGGAATACATTCAAATTTCTTTAACCGGTGAATCTAGTATACCAACAACAAATTCTGAATTTAAGCTTGGTGAAGTCTTGTATGTTCCTAATATTGCTCAGAATTTACTATCTGTTGGTAAGTTTCTGAAGGAGACTTCTTGTTCAATAACATTTTCTCCAACTGGATATGTGATAGGATTTACACACTAACAAGGTCTTGGATGAGGAAGAGGAGAAGAAAAATGTTTATCCAATTAAAACAATTATGCCTGCAAAGGCACCTCAGCCATTACTTTCATTCTTTGCAATACAAGCACCAGCTTCAATATGGCATAGCAGACTTGGTCACTTGTCATCTAAGGTTCGCAAGCTACTTCAAGAAGAGAAGTGCATCAAAGTGATTGGTTCTGATGCACAAGGCCTATGTCAGCATTGTCAGTTAGGTAAGAATACTAAACTTCCTTTTAGTATGACAACAAGAACTACTTATGCTCCTCTAGAGATTATACACTGTGACATTTGGGGACCTCCACCAACATTATCTATTCAGGATATAGATTTAACTGGATATATCCTATGAAGCTTAGAACTGATAGCTTAGTAAATTTTTAACATTTTAAAGCCACAAGTGAGAATTTATTTTCAACTTCCATCAAGATATTTCAATGTGATGGTGCCTTGGAGTTAGTAAAAGGTCGGTTTAAGAGCTTTCTAGATAAATATGGCATTATGGAGTCTTTTTCCTGTCCTTACACTCAACAACAAAATAGCGTTGCTGAGTGGAAACACAAGCATGTTACAGATATGGGTAACACTATGAGTATTCAATCTTCTCTACCTAAGAAATTTTGGATTGGAGCTTTTCTGACAGCTGGTTATATCATTAATATAACAATACCATCCAAAATTTTGGGTTATAAGTCACTTTATGAGATTCTTTTTCATAGATTTCCAGATTATTCTTTTCTTAAGGTCTTTGGATATGCATGCTATCCAAATCTTACTTCATATAGAAAAGATAAAATTAGTCCAAAGTCCACATTGTGTGTCTTTTTGGGCTACAGTTACTCTCACAAAGGCTACAGGTGCTATGATGTTGCCAAGAAGAATGTTTTTATATCTAGACATGTGACATTTGATGAACACAAATTTCATTTCTTATGCTATCATTTATGTTGATTCTTCAATCTCTATACCAGAATCCACTGTTACTATTCCAGTGCCAGATGAAATACTTCAATCCACTCCTACTTTGCCACAAATTCCAGTTTCTGATCCAGCTAGTTATGATACACCAGCTACAATCTCACATGTGCATGGTAATACTCCTCTTGAGATTACAGGTAATTCACCTAGCTTTCCTACTGCATTATCTCCCACTATCATTCCTACAACAGATGTTGTTCCTCAAAGGATTACTAGATAAATGACAAGTATTCATCAGCCTAAGACATTACCTTCATATTTTGTGTCTCTTTTTAGTATCAATCATCAAATCTTATACTGCCCTCCTATCAACTCCACTAGATCCCAGAACATTCATTTTTGGATCATAAGGAACTTTGACCCAAGTGTTATTACTCATTAAAGCATCATATCCATTGTCCATAGTAGTTATTCAACTAGGATTCTTAATAGTTTTTTTGAAAGTTCTGGGCTGTAAGTGGGAAAGCTCAAGCTTAAGGATGAGGGATCAATTGACAAATTTAAAGCAGGTTACTGGAAAAAGGCTACTATCAACAGGATTGTATTGACTATAAAGAGACTTTTTCACCAGTTGTTAAAGCTACAAATATAAGAGTTGTACTCATTCATGCTTGAACAAATGAATGGAAAGTCAAACAGCTGGATGTCTTCAATGTATTTCTGCATGGAGATACTGAGGATGTGTATATGGAACAACCTCAAGGTTATGTTGATGCTTGTAATCCTACTCATGTCTGTCATCTCAAGAAATCACTCTATGGACTGAAACAGGTTCCAAGGGCCTGGTTTGAGAAGTTCAGCAGCTTTCTCATTCAATATGGGTTTATTGGTTCAGTTTCTGATAGCTTTATATTTCTTTTCCATTATGGAAATGAAAAATTGATTCAATTACTTTATGTTGATGACATTCTTCTAACTGGCAGCTCCATTTCTTTAATTGATTCTTTGATTTATGATCTTAGTAGTCAACTTGTAATGAAAGATTTGAGAGAGTTACATTACTTCTTGGGTAGTGAAGCATTGAGAGATAATTCTGAGAACTTTATTCTTCTCACTAAAAAAAAAGTACATATTGGACTTGCTCACAATGTCTAAGATGCTAGAATCAAAACCTTGTAGCACTCCAGTTATTAGAGGAAACAAGGCTTCCTTGTTTGATGGAGAATCGCTTGAGTCTCCTAAGGATTAAAGAAGCTTAGAGGGATCCTTACAATACCTAACAATGACTAGGCCAGATATATCCTTTGCTGTCAGTTATGTTAGTCAGTTCATGCATGCACCAAGAGATGTTCATCTTAACTTGGTTAAAAGGATTCTCAGATTTCTTAAAGGCACTTTGGGTTATGGTATTATTCTACAAGGAGGTGACTACCGTCTCAAAGGTTATGCAGATTCTGATTGGGCAGGATGTCCAGGTACAAGGAAATCAACAATTGTTTATTGTGTTTTCCTTGGACACTCTCCTATTTCTTGGTCATCTAAGAAGTTACATATTATTGCAAAGTCTTCAGCTGAAGCGGAGTATAAGGCTCTGTCAATTTTGGAAACAAAATTCATGTGGGTATCTTTCTTACTTGATGAATTGGCAATTCATATGGTAAGCCTTTTTCTATTTTCTATGATAATCTGAGTGCCGGAAGCCTTGCTCTTAATCAAGTATTTCATTCAAGAGCTAAACACATTGAACTTGATTTTGATTTCATAAGAGATTTTATTGCCGCAGGATGTGTTGTAGTTCAGTTTGTTCCTTCTCATGAGAAGATAGCTGACATCTTTTCTAAGGGCTCACCTACTTATGCTTTTGCTTCTTGTCAGATCAAACTTTTGCATTATTCTCATGCTTAGCTTGAGGGGGAATGTTAAACAATCATTCTGTTATTGTTAATTAGTTAACATATTATGTTAGAATTTGTCTTGATTTTGTTAGTATTAGTTGAATGTCTGTTACAGTTTCTGTTATTCCTACAACTGTGTTAGATGTACTTTTCTATCTTTCTGTGTCTTATAAATAGTGTATGTCTGTAACAAACTTTATCTTTTCTCAATAATACCATTACCACATTTTCTCACAAGATAATGAGATGATAAGATAAAAGATAAAAGCATGCACAAAGTAGTGTTGAATATGGCTTTGTAGTGACTGATGCAAAGATTCAACAAACTTCAACCCATATTAGTCATTCATTCCTTTTGCTTATGCTACTCGCTGCTATAATCAAGCAAACACAACTCTATGTCTCTTGTTATTGTCTTAGACTTCTTTCCAAGAGCTTCCAAAGACACAAAGATATTCATGCGAGGTATTGCTTCAATCAAGTGGTAGTACTGATGGTCAAGTATAATATTTGTGATAAAAAGCATTTGTTTTTTAAAATCTCTGGTTTGGGGATCATAACAAATGAAAGTCTCATAATTTGACCGCAACAAAAGTTTTCCAACAGAAGTTTTCCGCTCGATGTCAGGGAAATTGGCCAGCAAAGATACATAAACTCATAGGATCGACAAGGTAAGCAAAACATATTTTCCCACTCACTACTCTCCTTCTTAAATGACCATATATAAAGACGAAACCGGTTATGGCTGTCAGCAACACACAACCTCCCTTCCAATACTTTCAGTGTGAAAAAGTTTCTCATACAAGGTGGTGGGGGGAGCAAACTGAACTTCTTTTCTGCCAATTCAAAGGCTACAACATTTCGTTCTTGATCTAACCTGTGATTACCAAAAATCTTGCGTCTTTGGATCACAACCGTCATACTTTGTAACATAATGAAATCAGATATCTTAAAATGAAATCAATATATATTAACACTTAGAATTTGTTATCCATAAATACATGAAATTGTAATATGAATCAACACAAGAATTTAACGTGGTTCGACAATCAAATTGTCTACATCCACGGGTGGAAAAGATTTGTATCATTTTCTATTAATCCTTATATGTTACAGAAATTATGCTATATGATAAAAATTCCATAAATCAAAGAACAACTATAAAATGAAATTTACACAAGTCTCATACCTAAACTCTTTGCTCTGATCCTATGCCTTATGTCCAATTTTAACCCAATTTTTCCAGTCCCTATTCCTCTTTGAAAGCTTGGTATTTATAACAAATTTTCATGGGTCCCGCCAATCTAACTTTCCACCTATTTGATCTTATCCAGTCTTCGGAGCGTAGTGTATCTCGCAAGGCATATTCGTGTTTTCCGCAAGACTTCTTTGTGCTTTCTGCAAGACTTTGTATGCGTATTTCCGATTTCCTTTAACTTCCCGCTTGATGTCCCGCAACTCTCCTGCGGATTTTTACTCAAGATGTTTTTTTGGATTTGGATGAACCTTGTGACCTTATTAGAATCATGGCATGTCTGACATGTGGCCATTGAAAGTGATTCTTCATGTTTTAGTTTCTTTTGTTCCGCAGCCTGTACAATTTAAACGTGTCTCTCATGCATCGATATTTGTCAGTTTCCTTTACTGTGTCATGCTTTCCGGTAACTTATGTTTCAGTGAAGCAACAAAGCTATCTGTTTTGAGCAGTATGCCATACTTTTCCGCATCCCATGTGTCGATCATGCAATGAAATTTTCTGTTTTAGTACTTCTTATAAATCTTTGTTTCGATGTTTCTCGTTTTATTGTAATCTGATGCTCCTTCCGTAATATCCCACCATGTGTAGTTTGGGATATTATATCCCCACATAACCAATGAAGAGCACCATTCGCAAGGATACCACGATATGGGCTATAAATCATCTTCATGTCATTATAAGAGTGGGTGCGATAATTTGGACGGTCAGTAGGGCGATAATAGTAGCGCTGCAACGAGTAGTTAATCTCTTTTTTGTTTCTCCACCCACTTCCACTACCAAAAGTATAAACCTGAACTTGACCCTTAGGTTGGTCTGATCCTAGTCTAGTGTGATGGTTTCTCATAGTAGAATTGGACTCGCCATCTCCTGCTACATATGGATCTTCTTTTCTCTTTCGTCCCCTTCTTTTTCTTCCTCCCCTTTCATAACTAGACATACCACTTTCCTTCATTTCTCTCGTTAGGTACACTAAAAGATGACTAAAAGATGACTGAATTAGATCATCTTCATTTGGCACCTGGCATTCATCTCCAAGCTTGAGTTTTATTGAGGGGTGCATATATCCAACCCTATCCATCATTTCTATTTTACCCGTCATAATTTTATCCGTATCTATATTTTATCTACCGTTTGAATAGTAGAATAATGGGTAAAGTTTTAATTTCCATCGTTAAATAGATAAGGTGACGGGTGAAGGGTGAAGTTCCAAATTACCCTATCCTATCTGCCTACCCGCCTAATTCTATAATAATTTTTTGTTACATTGTGCTGTAATGATCTTAACAATCGAAATCACATTCGTCGTTTTAGTTTTTTTGTTCTCTTAAGCTTGTTGATAGCTGAAATTGTGTGAAAGCGTATAATCTTTGCGCTTTCTTGTAATCTTGAAATCAGTTTTTGTAACTAGTCTACCAACATTTAATCGACATGAGGTTTTGTACAGTCTGCAATCATCTTATGTAACTAAGCTAGTCTAGCAACACCTGAACAACTATGATTGATGTATGTCTGCATCAACCACGATGGTTGATTCCAAAAGGTGCAAAAATCAAAGGGAATGCCAACAACTTCACTTTTAAAAGCTGTATTCCTTAAATTTATTCAAGTAAAGGAAAAACTTTTGCTCCAAACAGAGTGATCTCGATTTCTTTGCAAAATGACCACATCATGCGACAGTCTTAATCCATTTTATTGCCTGTGATGTGCAGTGTCTGCTAGCAATTAAGATCTTTCCATGGACTTTCTTGGGGCACCAGCATCACCACCAACAAGTGCTGAGTAAACAAATTTATTGAGTGATCAAGAGAGTCAATGCACGAGGATGATACACAATGATTGATAATAATGTTGTTTGCACGACTAAACAGGAAACAAACTCAAGAATTGCAGTTAAATCCATAAATCCAGCTAAAGTTCCCAAGTTAGATCATAATTAACCATCATGGTGTATGCTAGGATTTCTTCTGCTGTTGGTTTGTTTCTTCTTGCAATAATCACCATGTCTTCCTTTGCAGGTAACTACGAACAAGTCATTTGTCATTTGATTTTCAGCAGAATAACTTGTTCTACCTATAAGTGATTATTATAGCTTATAACATGGTTGATATTTTCTTTGTTGTGCAGAGATAGTAGTATCCACGCAATGTAGGCCGGAAGAAGTTTATGGCCACTACAGATCACCTCCATTGTTTAAGAACTGTCGTTGGTGTGTTCAATGAAACTAGAACAGCTACGGGAAAAAAACAAAAACTAAATAAATAAATGGTTATACCCGCTACCATCCTACCTGATCCGTTATTTGATGGGTCAGGTAGGATCCTACCCGTTATAACGGCGGGTAGGATGACGGATAAAATTTTATTACCCGTTATTTTACTGGTAAGGTGACAAAATAGGTCATATCTTATCTACCCTATCCAATGTGCATCTATAGTCATAGCCTTGATCATGACACATGGTGAAAAGTTAACGGTAGAAGAAAAAACCGACGATCGGATTAAAATGTATGAATTCTCGGGTGTATAAAAACAAGTGGAGCATATGACATTGTATGTGTGTAACTGAGCATGGAATTTCACTTTATATAGGACATAGGTAAAATCGAGCTCTAACTTAATAAACACTTCACAGATAGTATGTCGACTGCATTAAATGATCACATCAATACAAATAGAAAAGAAAACTACCGAGAAGGGGTTTGAAGACTCCAAGAACTAACATGTTATTTTAGTACTTCTCTCTTCTATAAACACATCATTTAGATGGTTTATATATGTAGTCCAATCTATAAGATAAATGGTTAAAAATATTTATTTTAAATTAATGAGATGTATTTATATTTCATTGGTGACTAGACTGATCTTTATCAATTACGCTTTATTAACAAAAAAAGAAAAAAAATCTAAAAAAAATCCATTGCACGGTCAATTAGTCAATGGTGTTATTTACGGGCGACAGTTTATCGACAGTTTCTCTTTATTAAGAGATTAATGTATGGAGTAAGTTCGGATAATTTTTCTCTTTCCTCTTTTCCTCCCTAGTTTCCTCTGCTCAAACAAAACTCTCTTTGTGATACAGGACATAGGTAAAATCGAGCAAGATTAACTCGTTATTAATGTATATAGTTTGTTTTTAGGTTTCTTTGTGTTGTTTGTTTTCAGTTTTTCATGTAAATCAAACATCGGTGGTGCCTTCATTCGAGATCTAGGGTTTCAAGTCAAGATGATGGTGTTTTGGGGGCTTTTTTTGTTGCTGACTGATCTTTGCAGGTTTATGTTAATGGGGTTGTTGTTAGAGGAGGAAGTTTACAACCTTACTACTGTTTCAAGCTTCATCATCAATGGCTGTGATTCTTCCCATTGTCGGTGATGTTTTTGTTTTGAAGTTAGTAATTTTTGGTTTTTATTGGAGGTTTTGGGTTGCTGGTGGTGTTTGTATAAACCCATTGTTACTCAAGTTTATGGTAACAACAACGTTTTTTTTGTGTGTGTGTTTTTTTTTTTGTATGTGGGTTTTAGGGTTTAATTGTGTAATTGTGATATCTCTGAATATAATTTATCTGAATTTTAGATTAGTCTCGGTTTTTAGTAGTAATTTTTTATAATTACAATTGGTTGGTAAGGTATTTAATAGTAACTTGTGATATCACTTGTCCGTTCTCACATGCAATAGGTTGGTAAGGTTCTTTGTTATCCTGGTAAACTGTAGTTGCGGTATATTTCTTTAGATCTTAAACTTGTTCTGAAAAAAAAACAACTTTTTTCTTTCATGCGGGTGCACAGTTACTTTAGTCACATTTAGGGGCCTGAGAGTTAAATTGTTTCCACTCTTCAGTACGTGGTCTGCTGGTTTGGTTATTGATCACTCATAGTTTCTTAAGATTGAGTTAAAGTCCTAGTCATTCATCTACTTACTAGTTTTTCTTCCGCAGGTTGATCTACTTTGTGGTCAAAAGGCATATAAAGTTGATGTCTCTATTAATCCAGAGGATTTGGAAGGTTTGGAGAGCCTGGATGGTGTTTTGGCTGCCAAGTAAGAGAGAAACCGTAACAAAGATTGTTGTCAAAAGACTGAATTATTATGTTTTTTCAGGAATTATTGCTAAAGTTTGATCTTTGTTGCAGGTACTAGGAAGCAAGGGAAGAAGAGAAACTGCGTAGCCAGCGTGAGGTTTTAGCGATATGTTGCGGAGGTATGTTTGATGTCTCTGTAGTTTGCCATTTTCATGGTATTTTAAATATTTACCTGTTTTACTCATAAATTCAATGGAACTTGTGCAGAATGAAAAGAAGAGGAAGAACGAGAAGGATGGCAATTTAAAAAGGAAGATTTCAAGTTTTAGATATTATAATATTTGTATATGTGTTAGAATAGTAACAGAGCCTGCGAAAAGGATGTGATTAGGATATTTTGCTTTTCTTGACATTTTCTAACTGGCATAAGCTTCTCATGTCCTGCACTGGTTAAATGTTTTGAGCTGTGCTTACAAGTATGTCTCGTCTTTAGTCTTATTAATGTAGGAATCTACTCTTTAATCTTAAACTTTATCTTATGCCTTCTTTATATTACAGGAAACGACATAGTATGTATTATTTTCTCTTTCCTTTTTGCTTATCTGTTGTTGGACATCCCAAACTTTACTTTGGATAAAAATTAATTTTTCACTTTGTATTGTTTCGTTTGAAAATTTTACTTGTATTTGGTTGACAAATTATCTTTTCACCCGTTAGCTTGTGATAATTGTGACTTTCACAAAACACAATTGATTCCAACAAACAAAAAGTGTATCACTTAAAAAATTCAAAAACTTAAATTTTTTAAAGAACCGATAATAATTTGAATTTTCATTAATTCAAATAAATGAAAATTGTGATTATCACTGAATTGTGAAAAGTAGAATTTTTAATGACAATTTTCAATAACCGTTGATACATGAAGAAGTTACAAACTAATTTTTGTCTACTTTAAAAAACCAGAACTCCAACTATTCAAACAAAACCAAAAATTGATAACTTAAATTTCCTAAATTTTGGGGTTTACATATCCCTATATATTTGCTATTGAATTTTATTCAACTAACTTAAAACAAGGTCAATTTTAACCGACCAAAAACATAGGGAAATTTTCTCTTTTTTAAAGGCATGATAAATATTAAAAAAATAATTTTCTCATCTAGATTAAAAGTTAGTTTGAAAATTGGTACTGTTTATAATAAATTATGGATTTCGCATATAATGTATCTTAATAGTGGGTTTGAGATGAACAAAAATAACAAAAAAAAATTGACTAGAAATAAGTTTCCCCTTTTGAAAGTTATATCGAGGAAAAAGGCCAAGAAGCAAAAGTTAATTGGAAGCCTTTCTCTGTAGATATATTAGAGCCAGGTTTGGATCCTAGGACCTGTGAGTTATGGGCCCACCATGCTTCCACTGCACCATTTTAATTTGTTGCTTATAATACTCTCGAACGTATAAATAAACAAAAAACAAATCATCATTTTTCTTGTTTGCTACATAGAGCATCTACAATCGTGATCGTAAGAATATCTCTAAAAATAATGTGGTGTGCATTTTATGTTTTTTTCTTTTTTTATGGATATGAAATCAAAATCTAATCCAACTAATAAAAAGGAAAGAGGTCTTTTTCGACCGTCCAAAATTTTCTCCCGTCCGACAGGAAAAGTTAAATTTATCTTTCAGTGTTTTTGATTTTCTTGCTAAAATTTTAGTGAATCCGACAGAATTGAGGGGCATTCTTTTTTCCAAAAACCCATCGTAAACACAAAAAAAACTTCTCTTTAAATATTCTCTTACAATCACAATCACAGTATTCAACCTTAAGCAAGAACAATATTGTGATTCCAACACTCTGATTCGAGCTTACACAAATTAATCAAAGAAATATTTTTGATTGAAAAATTATTGAATAAAAAGTTCGATTCTAGTTGGAATGGAACGGAAGGCGCATTGCATGTGCGTCTAGACTAGTCTCCTTAAATTAAGGAGGTTAAAAAAATATCTTCAAACATAAACTTCTTTTCATTGGTTGGGATGAAACTATTGATTTTAAAATCAAATATTTGATCTTTTGTTAACAGCCATAGATATTGGTGACTAAGATGTTTATATCCTTTAAAAAACCCTATAAAACTAAAGGATTACTTGAAGGATGTCTTTCTTTTCTTTTTTTTTTTTGGAAAGGAGAGGGGGTTAAGGAGACCCCAACCTACAAGAACAAGGAACAAGAAAAGGAAAATGAGAAAATTACACCCTTTAAGGAAGGGAAACAACTACTAATGTCAATCCATAGTCCCAGCGATGTTTATGATTTTTCTAAGGTAAGCTTTCCCGACGGCATCTTCGGTCACTATTTTCTTGAGGTCTTCGGCAAAAGTATTTATATTAAGTACTACGAAATCTCCATTTGGATGCAAGCTAGCAAGCAGGTCAGCTGCTCTATTAGCTTCTCTGAAGGTATACTGGATCTTGCAAGTTGAGAACTTGGTCATAAGACGTTTAATCGACTCCCAGATGAAGTGACGATGCCACTGGTCCTTGGAAGACTTCTTCAAGAGGAGGTTGGTGACATTCATTGAGTCCGTTCTGATGGAGACTCTGGGATACTTCTTGTTGGCAGCAATCTTGAGACCAGCTTCCACACCTTGGAGTTCATGGAGCGTTATCTTCGAAGGTCTTGTAGTTTTAGCAACTGCATCCAAAGGGACACCATTCTCGTCTCTGATAATGGCTCCATATCCAGCAAGGTATCTGTGAGGGAACCACCAATGTTGATTTCCACTTCCCCTGCATCCGGCTTGATCCAAGAGCAAGACCTTGTGACCGTGAATCCATAATTTAAGTTCCACATGGTTGACAAGCTTTGTTTTCATTATTATCAGGCATGTTGCAAGATCTTTTTTCCAACTTGAGCTTAACTTCCTCCATAATTCTGTAAAAAATCTGATCATATGGAAGAGACTTTTGGGTGAAGATTCTTCTGTTTCTCTCACACCATATATGGTAGATGAAAGCGTTAAAACATAATTTCCTGGTAGTGCCTACTGCCTTTGTCCCTGTTAGGTGTAGAGCACACCATTTGATCTTCTCTGCCCAATCCTTTTGACACCTACCTCTTAACCTCATCAGGTTAAGTAGCCTGTTCCAAATGGTGGTAGCATAGTGACAATTGAAGAGAAGGTGAAGATTATCCTCCAGCATGAGGTTGCACATGACACAAACTGGATCTACATCCATTCCCCAAGAAAGCAGCTTGTATCTGGTTTTGAGACCTCTGTGAAGGGCTAGCCAGGTCAGAAAGCAATGCCTTGGAATGCAATTAGGCAACCAGACCAGGTGGTGCCAGTCAGTGTTGGTCTTTTGGTTCCTGGGGGCATTATAAGTATCCTTGAGTGTATACTCACCTGTAGGGCCCACTATCCAGACTATTCTATCTTTTATAAGAAGGTCAGTTCTCAGGTTTGCAATGTCCTGAGAGAGATTGCCTAGAATACTTGTCAGATTGAGGGTAAGAGTCCATTTACCATTTTCAAGACAACTACTGACCTTAGCATCACCATAGTGGAAGGTATCATAAGTCATCTGGGGAGGGAAAAGACTGAGCAGGTTACCTCGTGGAAGCCATTTGTCTTTCCAGAACTTAGTACTGTCCCCGTTGCCAATCAAATGGAGAATAAACTTCGCAGCCTTATCTCTGTGCTCAAGGATGCGTCTCTAGCACCACGAGCAATCTGAAGGAGTCTTGATGTGCCAGAAGTCTTTTTTTTATTAGATTTTTGTTGACCCACTTAACCCATAAGGTGTCCTTCTTACTTTTTATATCTCATATGTGAAGAAGATTGGTTGGTGAGTTAGTAGTCTCTAGGCATCGGACACCTAGACGTCCTTCCTTGTAGGGATGGAAGATTGTATTCCACTTGACTGCTGGTTGCTTATGACTTAGGTCTATGCCTTCCCAAAGAAACTTTCCGAAGAGAGCATTGAAACAGTTGATTTTTTTTTTTTGAAGCACAAAACAGGAAGTCCAGAAGACCAGCATACTACTCAAAACTGTCTTAAATGAGCATAATTCTGCCCGTGAAAGATAAAGCTCGGGTTTTCCAAGTTTTATTCTTGTGATGACGTGGTCTATCAGCGGGAGACAGTCCGAATGAGTCAATCTGGTGGACAGGAGAGGGAGGCCCAGGTATCTCACTGGCAGATTCCCAACTTCAAACCCAAGTACTGATCTGATGTTGCAGGCTTCAGTACTATTAACAAAGGATAAGAATATATGGCTCTTGTTGTTGTTTATTACTAGCCATGTCCTAGCAGATAAGGTTGTGAGGGTAGTAGTAATAGAGATAGCTGATTGTACATCACCTTTCATGAACACCAAGAGGTCATTCGTAAACCAGAGATGCGTTACTATGGGATCCTTGAATTTAGGATGTAGAGTGAGTAATCCTAGAGTAACTTGTTTGAGCATAAGAGAGTTGAAGTCTTCCATAAGCATGACGAAAAGATGGGGAGATAGGGGTCAACCTTGACGAATACCTCTTTTCCCTTCTATGTAGTCGTGGGCAGAACCATTTACCATGATGGAGAACTTTGGGGTGGTGATGCACATGCTGATCCAGTTAATGAACTTCTTTAGGATTTTGAACTTCTGGAGGGTTATGAGGAGGGCATCCCACCTGATACAGTCATAAGCTTTCCTTAAATCTATCTTCATAGTACATCTGGGACTTCTGTTGTTCCTGTGATAATTCCTTAGTAACTCGTGATCCAGCATGATGTTATCATGTATGGATCTCCCAGAGATTAAGGCCGACTGGCAAGGACTGACCACCTTCTTCACCACATGTTTCAGTCTGGTAGCTAAGCTTTTGGCTATGCACTTATACATGACATTACAGCAGGCTATAGGTCTGAAAGCATTCAGCGAAGAGGCGTTAGATAACTTAGGAATAAGAGAAAGGAGAGTAGCATTTACCTCTCCCAGGAGCAGCTCTTGATTGCTTTAATAAAATCTGTTCCTATTATCCTCTAGCGGCATTTGAAGAAATGGGAAGAGAAACCATTCGGCCCTGGGGCCTTATCCGACTTAATTGTCGAAAGAGCATGTATGATTTCGTCGTCTGTAATTGGTTTCACCAAATCCGAAGCTTCGTCCTCGGAAGCAGTCTGGAAAAGCTATATTTGTTCCCCAAGCATTTAGGTCAATAAGGGTAACTGAGTGTTGACCATAGAGCTTAGAGTAGTAGTCCACATATTCCCTTGCAATTTCTTCATACGAGGTTATCCTGTTGCCATTAGAGTCGTAGAGTACCAAGATTATATTTCTAGCTCTTCTCTCCACTATAGATTTATGAAAATAAGGTGTGTTGTTGTCCCCAAGCTTTAGCCATTGAACCCTGGATTGTTGTTTCCTCATGGATTCCTGTTGCCTGGCCTTCCTTGAGTACTCCTTAACTACTACCCTTTCAGAATCAATGGTAGTGGGGCACATGGGTGTCACTTGAAGAGCTTTATGGACGTTCTCCATATTGGTCTTTGCAGCTGCCACTTGAGAGTCGAAATTGGAGAATCTTCTTTTCTTCCAGGTGGTAAGTTGGGTCTTCACATTCTTTAGCTTTGTAACAAACCTATACATAGGCATGCCACGAACAGGGGACCTCCATGCAGACTCAACAACATCGAGAAAATCGTCTTCATCAGCCCAAATGTTGTAGAATCTAAAATCCTTAGGCCTTGTTCCTCTCCTTGTAAAAATACTAATCATCATAGGGGAATGGTCGGAGATACCATTACTAAAAAATTCGCTCAAGGAATCGTTGAAGCAGCTAGCCACTTCATGTTGATTATCACTCTGTCTAATTTTCCCGTTATTTTGGTGGGAGCTTCTTGTTTGTTCTTCCAAGTAAAGAAGCAACCTATAGATGTGCAGTCGAATAACTGCGCATCCTGAAGGCAGGCTTGGAAGTTTGCCAAGTTATTTGGCAGCATTGGATCGCCTTCTTCCTTCTCATGGGAGTAGAGATAGGTATTGAAATCTTCCATAAGACACCAAGGCATGTTATTTGTTCTGCAAACCTACTAATGTCATCCCAAAGGGGTGCTCTTTGTTCCTCACTATTAAAACCATACACAAAGGTTAGAATAAAACAAGGATCATTCAAGTAGGAGACTCTTGCATACATAGCTTGATCAGTACAAAACATAAGATTGATGTTAAAAAATAAAGGGTTCCACATAATCCAAATTCTCCCCAGATTGTGGTGACTATAATTGTCCAGGTAAGAACAATTATACATAATGTTGTTCCTAACTCTGTCTTTGTTTGAAATCTGAACTTTAGTTTCTACAAGACCGCAAATCTTTAAGTTATTGATGTTGATGTAATTCCTGACCTCAGTTTGTTTCAGAGGGTCATTTAGCCCTCTTGTATCCAGCAGCCTATATTAATCATTGGAAACTAGACGGTAGGGTGCTTGTCTAATCCGGCCGGCCTTCTTGCGGTCAAAGTTCTTAATTCCTAGGTGGGAGATGTTGGGCTTTGTGGAGTTATCTTTGGGGTACCCCTAAGAGCTCCCTGATTGTGTTGCTGCCTTCCTATTGCTTAGTGCTGAACTTATTAAGGATGGAGGAAAGTTGAAGGTACCACTGGGGCCTGTATTTCCTAAGGTTTCCATGACTACCATATTGTCATGTTCCTTTGGTTCACTCCCTTCTTCAAGGATGGAGAATTAGTTGGTGACTGCAATCATAGGTTCAGAGTCATTTTGGTTCGACTGGACTCTATTAACTTCAAATCTTGGAGGCACTTCAGGGGAGT
>JAJJMC010020524.1:216445-228516 GCA_023531435.1 Papaver californicum | reverse complement strand
GGGCAGTCTGTTGAACAGGCGACTTCACCTCTTTGTTTGTGTGTGTGCAGTGTAATTCTAACCCTCCCTTAATCATCTACAAGTTCTCTGTGTTTGTGTTTTTCTTTTACAGGAAGGTACTTTTCCAACAATACAAGCTAAAAATATTCGTAATATTACATGGACTGCTAAGAGAAAGGATAAAGTCTGCAACGAAATAAACTACAAGAAACCTCTACTAAGGAAAATGAAAAAAGGCCGTAAATAAAAACCCGATATGCCCCCACAAAGCTCTAACATATGAACCTATGGATTCCACGCCTCAAAATACTTCTCGGACCTTCGGATGAAAACATCTTTGGCACATTCAAATCCCAGAGAGTCCTCATCAAAGAAGCATTACGAGAAGCATATATAATTGGCGATGAAGGAAGACTTGGAGTGACATTCCTATGCAACCTCCAAGCGATCCTTCACCAAGCCTCGCCACTCTATGGAAACATCAAAAGCATTTTTAAAGGCATCAACTTCCTCAGCAATGGAGGAATACTCCTCTTGAGCAAAATCTAAAATATCGTTCCCAGGATGCACCTACATGAAAATACAAAAATCTTAGAACATGTAAAGAAAAAAAGGCAACAGAAAAAGTGATTGGGTATCACATACTGAACGTGTGGAGGAAGGCCACTGAATACCTTTCAGGGTTCATAAAAGCAAGGAAGGTCTAGTGTATCTTCCAGATGTCTAAACTTTCCTACTAGAACGTCATGCTCCGTCTCCCACGACATCCACCCTAGTTCACAACATAAGCATCACAGCCTTCTTTCTTCTGTGAATCACCCAACTCTTCTTCTACAACTACAACATTAAGTCCTTTAAAAAATGGTAGGAATATGAAAGAAGGACAGTCAATATATATATATGATCAACATCTGAGAAAATACCAAAACCTCTTCGAGAAATTCAAGAGTATCTTGCGAGGAAACAATAGAAAAAGAAGCAAGAACCGCAACAGGAAAAAAAACGAGCAAAGCCAGACATGTTCAAAAGATTGTGGATTACACTAAAACCGATAAAAATACAAAGGAAGGAGTATGTGACGAGGAGAAGCAAAAATGAAATGAAGTGAAAAAGAAACATTGTTATATAAATATACACAGGGCCAACGGATGAGAATACCAAATTACCTTTCATCTGAACAAACAAATTTCAAACACCAAGAACAAACATACGCAAAAGGCAAAAGGGGACACCTCGAAGACCAATGAAGAGCAAAGAACACGGCGTTTCAAGCTAAACTCAGTTTTTACCTCATCCGATCTCTTTGCTCGAGAAAAGATTAAAAAAAAATAAAGGCAGAACACTATCTACATATGTACCTATGAGCCCAAAAGGAAAATGTAAGTGGCAAAAAGCCCAAGGCCCACATAATATGATATATTTGAATAGTTGTAACTTAACCATTATAGTCCTTGAAAAACACGAGATCATGGATATATGTCTCCATGATCCCTATAATTAAATATGTAATCCTTACCCTCTAAGCTAAGATCTTTTCATCATTTAATATAATAATAATTTCATGGTTCATATCGAATATCGGTAATGTATTGGGTCCTTACATATACATAAATCATACGATAATATCGGTGATTTTGATCTAAACTGATCATACTGATCGATACTGAGGATTCCTGTTTAATTAAAGTATTTGTGTGTACCCTAATATTTGGACACAAATATCGGCTTAAAGTGGCCCATTTTCACCGGCCCATACTCGTTGACCCCCATATATGGTGAGTGACATTCAACCACATGTTCATACATCTATAAAAATGGAGCAAACATAAGATTTATATCATCAAATTCTCGTCCTGTCATTAAGAACATAATTTAGTTGGCACACAAACAAGTTCTGAATTAAGAAACCTAAAAAAATGCGACAAGTATCTTCTAAAAGAAGTTAAATCTCAAATGTATTAAAAAAACTGAACTGAAATTAATTCTCATTAGTACTGATGGATAACATTGCATGTAGCATTGTTGTGATGAGTTTTCAATTTACAATTTGAACATTAACATGATTTTTTCTCCTCTCCCATGCACTCTTGATGCGATTCTTCTTTCTTCTTCCTGGAGGAGCCCTAACTACAATTGGTGGCAGAATAGTATCTTCTACGGTATACTCATCAGGCCTGAGGTATATTCAAAAACATAAATAAGAAAAATATACTATACTTGTGCAGTTTTTGTTGATGTATGTTACACTAAATATCAATATGTACTATACTAGTTCTAGTTTATGGTTATATGTACTGCTTAAAACCATTCTCGTGATTGAGAACAGGTCTAAAACAACTAACTTTGAAGTATTCGTTGATATAATCAAGGAACTTTCCACCAGATGCAACAATAGCATGTGAGCATGGGAAACCATACACGCGTCATCTTTGGCAAGTACAACTCTTTTTATGTAGATCTACCATATGAGACCTGCACACAAAAACCAAACATATTATTTACGCAATACATATTGATATTGTCCCTACACAAACCAAAGAATGTAATTTGCACAGTACATATTGATATGTTTTCTACTAACCTTGGGGAATGAACTTCAAAGAATGAGCATATGACTGACTAACTTTTCAAGGAAGAATAATTGAAATGTGTATTCTTAGAAAGGCTTGATACACAGGGGTTAAGAGTTCCGGATTCATCAAAAGACCTTCTTCACGATGTTCTGACATCAACTCCATTACCCGTAGGCTACACAACAAATAAAATTAAAAAAATCATATTATACACGATACGAAACAAAAATATATACTAGAAGTATATTGGTGGAGCATACTTAAAAAAATAGTACATATATACTTGTACTATTACAAAAAATTATAAAAACCTGATTGTGTCAGAGAGAGCGCAGGAGGTAACTTCTTCTCGTGGCGAATCCAATTATTAAAAGACTCGGCAATGCTTGAAGAAGTCTGACCATACCTACATCCTGGGAAGTATGCACTAGACCACTTTTCCCTAGGATTGTTACGGAAGTATTTAGCAACCCAAGGCCTTCCAAAAAAACCATTTCTTAAAGACCTTCTTCGTATCTTGTTTGCTTCTTGGAAACAGTCCATCACTTCTTTATATTTTTCATCAGACTTATTGATGGGTAAGTTCTTTTTCAAGTGGAAGAAACAATAGTTATGATAAGAATCAGAGAAAACTTCAAGAATTGCATTCAACAAACCTTCACCTCGATCAATCAAAAAAGTGATGCGACGATGGTCCACAACTTTTTTTAAGATTGACCATAAACTAATGTCAATTATCATTTTCTTCTCCAGGAACTAATGCATATGCAAAAGGATAAAAACCTGAAAAACATATATAAATCCCATATCAATATGTACTGCATGTTTGCTACTTCATATTATGTTATACGTACAATGTATATCAGTATGTATTGGATGTATGATGTGTATAATTCTACAGTATGTATTGATATGTATTCCAAAAAAATGGACTACATTTGTCTTTGTACTAGTATATAAAAAAGAGTACATATCAAATATGTTCTATATAAAAATTTAGATTGTCGTTAAGACATGTCGCAGCCATTAGACCTCCTTTAAATCTCCCAGTAAGAAATGTCGCACCAGAAAATATCATCGGATGAAAAAATTTATAACCCTCTTTACAAGCTCCAAAGCAAATTTTTTGAATCTCTTTGTTGCGTCGTTGAAGTAAAAATCAATATAAGACCGAGGATTGGTTTCCCTAACAACATTCACCCACCAAGCAAGATCAGTGTATCATTCTACATCGTCCCCAAAAATCATTTGATGCGATAAGTCTAAAGCATGATATGCATGGTGGTACTTGATGTTGATCCCTCCCCCAACTTTAATATAATCTGTAATCTCTTGTGGCTTTATGAGAGGGTTGTGCTTGACACGCTCATGAACTAAATGATTTACAAGCTTCCTCGAAACAGTTGTACCCCTCAACCTATACCCAGAACCACAAGTGTTCCTCCCCACGTAATCCTTTATCTTAAAAACATCTAAAGACCCGATGGCAGTCGCATAAAGCATCCAAGAACACTCATCATTGCTATATTTCACCGTGAATCTCTCAAGGTCATTCTTCAATTTTATAACCTTATATCATGTCCTCAAACAATATTTCTCACATGCTAACCGAACGGCTTCAATACCACCATGGAAGAATTGATTTTTATCTTCAAAAACATTCTCTCAACCATCGGAAAAAAGAAAACTTGTAACCTCTTTACCATCTTTCAAATAATTGGTTCTGGCACTCACAACCAACTCAGCATTGTTGTCAACATCAGCACATCTCGAAGAACTAGATGCACCAGATGAAAAAACATCCACATGCAACTCAAAGAAATCTGAATTCTTCGTAAAATGTAATGCAGCAAGCCCTTGAAGCGATACATCAGCAAGAACAAGGACTTTCACTCCATTTTCAACATAATTAACAACAATAGTTGATAGAGTCAACCAGCTCTACGCATTACAGATAGTAAACTTCAAATTTTCCAAAGTTGAAGATAACGTAACCGAATATGCAATATGGTGTTGCTTGTGGTATACGTGAGAGTAGAAAAAGGTATTTGGATTAGAACCAATACCATACATGCTGAACCTGTGGAAATTTGATCAAATAAAACAACACAAAACACAAACACACATAATTTCAGATGATAGGAACACCAAATCTACAGTACAACATACTATGTACTGGTTTAAGAGTATCACAAATATTAAAGATTCACGCAAAAAAAAAACAAACAAAAAGCATATTATATGCAGTGTAAACAAATATGTACTGATTTAAAAATGGTATACCATACAGTATATGTAACAAAAAAAGTATACTATAAAAACAATATATATCAAAAAGCATAAAAAATAGTACATATTAATATGTATTGTAGGATCATACAAAACATCCAGAAGAAAGAACAAAAATCATGATTTCCTGAAAAAATAAAAGAAAACCAAATAAAACCTATTATCAAAAACGACATGTAAACAAACTGAATACGATGATCTAATAAACAAAATAGAACGATTACAAAAATCATTTTCAAAATCAAAAGAAAAACTAAATCACGAACAAAAACGAGATCGATCATGCAATTCAACAAAATGTATATCATATAAATTGTAATCATCAGGATTTCAGCATAAGAAAACAATCAAAATCATGAAATCATGATGATTATCATGATTTCAGTTGAAAAAAACAAAAACACAACATCAAAAACCATAAAACACCAGTAAAATAATATCAAATTGGCAAAAAAATTGATTACCTAGAAAAATACCTGGAGATTCGAGATCGAAACCCTAAAAATTGAAGAACACCAGCAGGAACAGAGAGAGAGAAATTCGGATCTGAAAAAAAAGGGAAATAAAATTGAAGGGAATTTGATTTTAACTATACTCATATGTTTGTTGGGAACGGGTAAATATGGAATATTAAAAATGTATAACCTGTTTCTCACACGTGAGATGGATGCGAGAGTAAGAAATCTATTCCAAAAACTTGTTTTTGGACTAGCGAGTAAAACGACTTGGGTGGGTGAACCACCGGTTAAACGGTTCCTCTAGATTGGATTATATAATAATTCCTAGCACTTCATTATTAAGTTAAAAGACCATCAAAACTTTGAAACTCATCTTGATCAGTGTTGAGTCTCAACCATGTCCGTCGTTCTGTGCCCGAAAATCCATGTTCGACGGTTCGTGTCTGGAAATCCATGTCCGAGATTAGAAATCAACTAATGTTGTAAATTTTTTTGGGGACGAGATATATGACACCTCAGATTATACAACAAGTGCATATGACATTGTTCAGACCACTCATAGTTTATCCTTGCATTATCGCAAGCACCTAAAGCATAACCTAGCACGTAAGCACCTAAGTGTTACTCTTATCGCAAGCATAAAATCTCGCCTAGCATGCGATATAAAGTCTTGTAACAAAATAAGCATAAATCCTCGTCTTAAATGCGATCCCATCATCCTTTTTTGGATCAAAGACTCATATTCAACACAAGCAACATGCCATCTTTCCCTAGCAGCGAGCGCTTAATCTTGTTACGTTGCGAGCAAAAAGCATTGTCATTGCTGCAATCACACCTCATTCAAATCAAGTTTCGACTAGATCCCGAGCATCACAAGTCCAATATTTGGCATAAAGTATTGCATATCACGCGATCAAACTAAACATAACACCACAGTTGGGGGCGTCATTGCAAATACATCTGCAAACAATAGTGGCGCGTTGCGTAATACTCCAAACAACACGCTTGGGGGAGAGTTACGAAACACCTCAACAAACACAGCTCGAAGAGAATCCAAACTTCTTAATTCTACAACAAGTTATAGGATTTAGAGGGGACGATGTGTGTACCCTAATATTTGGACACACGTATCGGCAAAAACGACCCATTTTCACCGGCCCATTCTCGTTGGCCTACTTCCAAACCCTAAAAGAAGGTTCTGGAATATTCCAGGTTACTTGTCAGACAAGTCTACACAACTTTATAAATATAGAGGACCTAAACCCTAAAAGGTACGATATCTAACCCTAAAAACTCCTATAGAAAACAATTACTGACTTGGACGTTAGAGCTTTTCTTTTTTTGTTGCATGTTATTCTCATCTTAATTATCAGAAGGAGGAGGTCAACTATCAATATCATCGAGATTTTTTACGGTGAAGATCGATATATCTTTGCCGATACAATATTCTCGTCCTCCGTCATATAGATGTGCATATAATAAATGTTCAAATACACTTCAAGTACAATAATGATTGAACCAATGAATCTGAAAAATATTGCAATTCAAATAAATAATTTCATTAGATATGACTGAAAATATTTTATTGTCTTCATTGGTCATAAAATTATGTGAAAGATATTAAAGTTCGAGTTAACTTCTTTAAAATTTGAATAACTAGCAGATGGTTGAGTTTGCTCTTCTAGATGATATCTCTATTGTAGAGGATATGTGTAAGTACTAGATGAATCTTAAAAGAATCTTTGTCATTTATTATGACGCTCATGAATTAAATAATGAGATTGTTTTTTGAAATCCCATTAATTCTCCTTTCTGAAAATTGATTGATCAATAAATGATATTGAATGCATTTGCTGGCTTAAACCATCAAATCTTGACTCATCATGTAATGACCCGATCCTCCACCAATACTGTCCTCACTTAGCCACTGCGGTTATCCGATAGTATGCGGTTTTTAACAGGAACCTTTGCGGTCATCCAACAACAGCTTCCCGAGAGGTCACCCATCCCTAGATTACTCCCTCCCAAGCACGTTTAACTGCAGAGCTTTTTGCCAACTCTGAAGCCAACTGTGTTGAAAAGGCCACGATATTAGGTATTGACAAACCATTACATATATTCTATTCGGCGAACCCTACCTGCCGAATCGGGGTATTTTAATACCACCACCTTAAATTGAAGCTGTCCTCGTCTCCGGAATATATTCAAGCCCAGATCTTCGACGTTCCCTGCAACTTATGAGATCAGTACCTGGGACACCCTTCCAGAATACTCTCTCACCCTCGGCTGGTGACCCGTCATCGACTCTGACACCTTTTATAATGACCCGTCCATCTACCGATATTGTCCCCACTTAGCCACTGCGGTCATCCGGCAGTGTGCGGTTTTCAACGGCCACATCTGCGCTCATCCAGAAACAGCTTCCCGGGAGGTCGGGGTATTACAATACCACCACCTTAGATTGGAGCCGTTTTCGGATCCAGAATATACACAACCCAGATCTCCCACGTCCCCTGCCACTTATGAGGCCAGTACCTCGCACACCCCGTCCAGCATACTCTCTCACCCTCGGCAGGTGACCCGTCGTTGGCTCTGATATCATTTGTAATGACCCGACTTTCCAATGATATTGTCCTCACATAGCCACTGCGGTTATTCGACAGTGTGCGATTTTAACAGGCACCGCTGCGGTCATCCAGCAACAGTTTTCCAAGAGGCCACCCGTCCCTAGATTACTTCCGTCCAAACACGCTTAACTGCAGAGCTTTTTACCAACTATAAAGCTAACTATGCTGAAAAAACCTCGATGTTAAAAAAAATTAAATATTTTATCCAACGAATCCTATCTGCTGAATTGGATATTACACACCATATGGACACCGAAACTGTGTATCATAGGACTATTAAGGTTAATTAATAAAACTAAACTTGTGAAGCGGTAAAAGATTTAATAGTTTAAGATTCGATAGTTTAAGTCAACAAATGCATTTAATGTTATACGGGATTATTCCTTGGTCAAGAAGGAGAAACAATAGGATTTCAATAAATCAATTTGAGTGAGGCAGAGCCAAATCCACAATCAAACTCAGGTCCCAGTAAGCATAAAACAACAAGGGGCAAGTCTCCTTTTCAATTTGACTGATTGGTGGACAACAGTCATCCACTACAATCACTATAACACAAGCCAAAATCAAAATTGCTTGGATCCATTTCTAACTCCAGTCTCCAACTTTATAAACTTTTGATATCAACCGTCAATCTAAATGACATCTCATCTTGGTAGCTGGTACTGATATTCATTAGCGGGTCCCACAATAAAGAATCCCTTAACTGCTTCAATAAATACCACCTCAGTCCTCACGTGGCCCTTATCTAACTTTGGTACATTCTCTTATTATCCTCAGATATATAACACCAATTAGAAAGTCAAAATCACAACCCTAAACTTTACTCTGTTCTATTTGATCTTCCTCTGTTCTTCTAATCACCAAAGGAAACATGGATTTCGATTTTAAAAGAAGCCCCAGATCTCTAATTGCAATCCTATGTCTATTCCTGTATCTAATTACACCGTTAAATGGAGAAACATATGGTATTATTGGTGATGATAAACCTTCTGCTTATGAGATTCTTGAAGATTTTGATTTCCCAATAGGATTACTTCCAAAAGGAGTAACTGGATATACATTAGATAAAAAAAACTGGTAAGTTCTCTGCATCAATGAAGAAAACATGTAGTTTTTCACTTGAAGGTTCTTATCAAT
The DNA here is from genome assembly GCA_023531435.1 of Papaver californicum. Taxonomy (NCBI): domain Eukaryota; kingdom Viridiplantae; phylum Streptophyta; class Magnoliopsida; order Ranunculales; family Papaveraceae; genus Papaver; species Papaver californicum. The sequence goes on along the minus strand of JAJJMC010020524.1, from coordinate 219,432 downwards.
TGAGATATCAATCAACTATACGAGGTGTTATATCAAAAGATAAACTTACAAATCTAGAAGGTGTAAGTGTGAAGATATTGTTGTTTTGGGTTAATATTATTGAAGTCGTTAGAAAAGGTGATGAACTTGAGTTCTCAGTTGGGATCGCTTCTGCTAATTTTGCTATTGATAATTTTGAAATACAACCTCAGTGTGGATGTGGATTAAATTGTGGTGATTCTGTTTCTAATGATGAAGATGATCAGAAAGATATTAAACAAGTAAGAATGAGTTTGAGAAATCCTTCTTTTGTTGATTCTTCTTAGTTTTTTAGCCCTTTTATTTTTTCAATTTGTAAGTATATTTATCTAATGTGTTTGATAAAATGACTGAAAGAGATGTTTTTTTAGTATGTTTCAATGGAAGGCTCAATTTTAACTTGGGTATGTTTATCATGTTTCCATTTGGGTTTGGTTTATCTAATTTATTTGTTTTAGGGTTTTTGAATCAGCATGTAGAGTCAATTTTACTGCTGCAGAAGTTATAAATTTGGGTGATTTTCAGTTTTTATATATATGTATGTTTAAAATTTAAACTAGATAACCCTTGTCGGGGACAGTTGTAAGGAATGTGAATTAAAAAGTAGAGAATGTGTATCAACACATTGTAGGGTTTACACATTGTTAGGAGTACAGATTATCATCTAGATAATGGTATTGCAAATTGATTTCTACTAGATGGAAACGAATACAGACTCTTTTGATTGCTTGAAATTTCAAATTGGTACCTCGAAAAAGAAGTAGAGTTGCATCAAATTGGCAGGAGTGTGGTGCTATATCCGATAGAAGAACAGTAATCTCTAAGGCTCTAGTAATGTTTCTATGATCATCCCACAATCTTAAGTACTCCATTGCCATTGTCTCTTGATGTAGCTAATTCAAACTAGTACCTCCATCTAGCATATTTTGGTTTACTTTTGTTGGTTACACAAGCTAATGTTAACTTATGCTCACTCTAGTCTGATTTAGCAAAGGGATAGAGTAGGCTAAGATTAAGGGCCGTTCATTTCAACCTTCATGACCTATATATATATTTTAACTCGCTACTCCTGTCTAGAACAAGGACACTACTCTAGGAACTGCTTAGTGGTTGTACCATGCATTGCAAGAGATCCGAAAAAAATAATCAGTCTGCAGAGTAACATCTCTGCCATGTATTGCTGAAACAACTCAAGACTTACTGCAAATAGAAGAACTGATATCTTTATTATTCAGTCTATCAATCAATGAAGAGCAGAATAAACTAGTATTGTTTTAGGTTGTCCGTAGCTACTCATAAAAGTTTGAATTTGTTTAACTTAATCTCTTGTTTTCTGCTTTAAGAGACTTGCTCTTTCTGATGAATCTCTATGGATGCTGACTTTCTATGTTCTGTGCATCTAGTTACTAAATGCAATCAACATATAAATTTTGTTCCATGGATTGTTAGAATATTCAAGATATTGGTGTTCTGTAATTACTCGATTGGGTGATAATGTTGATGAAAGTATGTTTTCTGACATAGAGATTTGGTTTCATATTAAACAGCTCCTGAGATGAGCTATAAGCCAAAACAGTGATGGAGGAAAATCTGTTTTGAAGCAGGAAATTAGTGAAACCTAAAATGAAAATTCAGAAATCATATCCTAGTTACAAAATAACTCACTGTTCTAGATACATGTTATTTGGTTGGTTTCTTAAACCAAAAGTTCTTACATCACCAGACAAGAGGGAGAGGAAGAAAGGGATGTGTTTTTTTTTACTCTATTCAAACACAGATATAAGGAGATGGATTTAGAGGTCTCATACATGTATCTGAACCTAACCACAGCGCCGCCTATTTTCGGAAACGGCTTATAATCCTATAATGATCTACTGTCGGCAGTCATTCTGTAACCTAGATTCTTTCACTGTATCATCTCAATTGTTATATATGCGCGAACCTCCCATCTCAGATGGTCCCAAATCTTAATCAACAGGACATTCTTATAAAAGGACAAAAATAGGATGGTCTAATTCAAGGGGAACGGCAGATGTCATTCAAGTGGACTATTTTTCTTTTTTTGAAGACATGTCAGTCCAGTGGAATGGCATAGGTATTGTTGTTGCTGCTGTTGTGCCAAACTAGATCCACACCTTCGGTGTAATTGTACACCATCACAACCACTCGGGTAGCCGGAGGGTGGTGAACAGCATAGGTATTCACAACCGTAATATAAAACCTGCACTGAACACCCCCAGCTCCTATTGACTAACCAAAAGAAATTCAAGGAATGGTCTTATCTAATATAGTAGAGCTCTGTGCCTCAGTCCGATCCTGATCGGTGCCAACGTGACAACATCAGAGGAATTCCTTCTAGTAACTCCTTTTCCTTGGAGACAGGGCTGGGTTTCTGAGCTCAACAACGCACATATATCATTATAGTAAAAACCATATGTAAGAAACTGTGTAGAGACTATATATAGAGAGTAGTAGTACACGGACTCCGAAAACGAACAAAGTGAAAAATCAGAATTTAGTAGGCCTTCCCTGAAAACCATATGTCCCGGCCTACATAATTCATCATGCTTGGTAAAAACATAAAAATCTAACTTCTGCAATGACGCAAGTGCAGAGGAGATAGAATTAGAAACCCATTCTTCTTTTTTCTTTCTTTCTTTCTAGTGATGGTTTATCTTCTGGTTCAAGAGTGTTTCTCTAAGTTCAGCTACATCAATGTCATCAGCATGATTTTCTGGTCTGTAGTAACCAGTAACTGGATCGGGTACCCATGAAGATTCTTCTGTCACTGCTGTTGATTGTTTTTTCATTTTGTCTCCTCTTACTACACTTGATCCAACGGCCGCTTGTGTTGCTACTGATGTAATACCTCGGGATCTTAAAAAAAAACATAAACATCCAAATATTAATTTTAATGATAAAATTGTTGGAATTAAAAGTGATTTATTACCAAAAATTGTTTTGTTACC
>JAJJMC010020524.1:96901-216435 GCA_023531435.1 Papaver californicum | reverse complement strand
GGTGTTTGGTTTGTTTCTTTGTTACAGGAAGAACTTTTATCCAACAAAAATTATAAATACGAAGAACAAATTAGAAATTAGAAGTTAGAAATAATATTTGTAACATAATGGGGTGAACTGTATGCATACCTGTTGATAGATAGAGAGATACCATCAATGACAGCAGTGAGAACAAGTTTAGTGTTTGATAATGAGCATGCCATTGTTTAGAGAAATTTGATCAGAAAGAAAGAAAGTTTTGATCTTTTTAGTGTATAAAACTTTCTTTCTAGTTGAGATTCTGATGAGAAGAAGAGAAAGGAATGGGGTGAGTGGGTTTATATAAAAAGAATAAAAGGATTTTCTAAGTCAAGAAAGGAAGGGGTGAGGAGAAGGATTTTTTAAGGTAAAACTTCTCTTTAACTTATGAATTGGTACATCCCCAGACCAATTGGTACTTTCATGAGCAACCATGGGATCCACGGTGCAGTCTATTGTCTTCTATTTATTGGCTCACAAAATGTTTACATTGTTATTTGTAATATGGTGTATGAAAAGAAAAAGAAAACTTAAATAAATACATTATCAAGCGTAAAACTATGGACTACGGGAAATTCGATTTAACAATTGAATTTTATTTTCATTATCCAAAGCAGGCCGGTCCTGAGGGGTGTGCGACCACACAGGGCTAAACTTTTCCTAGGGCCTTTTTAAGTCAAGGTTACACACCCCTCTCTCCATTAAGCTCAGCCAACCCTTTGTATTTTCTAATTATTAGAACGATTTCTTACATTTTATTTAAGCCCAGCCCAATTACACTTTGTTTTGTATATTTACATGTTTTACAAGATTTTTTTTTTTTGTTAACACTGGAAACTAGACTTTGTGTGTATTAGATCCTGATATAATTCATTGACTACTGCTACTAATTGCTTGCTAATTATAAATATATATTTTATATTTAATCGATAATTTTAATATATTTATTTGAAAATAAATTTTTTATTTGATTTTGGAAAACGAAAAATGAAGCATATTAAATATGCACTATACATTTGATTTAACTCTATAACAACCATTAAATTCTCATGTGCAAATGTTAATAAAATGGCTATATGTTTTGAGTTTTGTTCATCGTATATTTATTCCAGTTACTTGATAGTGGATGTAATTTTTTTATTTTTTGTTTTTTGATGTTACGAAATTATTGAAAGAAAAAATATTAACCTTATAAAAGACTTTGTGATCAAATTTGTACAGGGTCTTTTAGACTTAGGATCGGCTCTTATCCAAAGGATAGAATGAGACCAGTGGATTATACCATTCAACGATTTTACCACTTCTAATCGTTATATAGCAATTCCGAAGTTAAAAGTCGTCAAAGGGCATTTCTAAAGGTAAGATGGCTCCTGCGACAAGCTATGAGCCAAAAAAAAGTACCGATCACTTCATGCTTGATTCGTGAATCTTTTTTCTCCTACAGTCCTACTTAATAATGTTTATACCTATTCACAAAAATAAAAGTAGCAAACATATGGATCTATCTCCATCACCCACCTGGCTTGAAGTTAGTTTTCCAGTCGTACTTTATGCTAAAACTAGAGACCAAACTAGATTCCTAACAAATAAAGCAACATGACCTAAATCTAGATGACACAAAAATGATTAACACACTCACAGATATTTCCAGATTTTCCTATGGGTAAATCTGGTAATTAGGTTTGAAAGTTAGCGTGGTTTTGATTTTTAAACCAGATTTTTCTTTCTTAACGAACCAGGAAGGAGCTAGGAATTCTATATAGATGGGGGTTAACTTACCAAATAAAAATTTAAGGTAGATAAATAATTATTTTTTTAATAGATAATAAAAATTATAAACATAATAAATGAAAAAAAATCAAGGTGACTATATTTAACATACAAAAACTCCTCACATATTATTATTATAAAAAAAACTATTTAAAAATAAAAATAAGATAAAAAATTTAATTTTATTTATAATGTTTAAATTTATTTTTTATTACTTTTTAAAATGTCGTTCCTACCCTTTTTTTTCTACCATCAGGTTCTTCTTCTTCTTCTTCTTCTTCTTCTTCCTTTATTTCTTATTTCTTCTTTCTTCCTTCTTTCGCCTCTGATCGTTTTAGAAAAATGGTAAAAATAGTTCGTTCGTTGAGACTTGTAAAGATTCATTTTAGACTTAATATTGATTTAAACTAGAAAATAAATAAAATATTTATAATATTGGGAAGAACTGAAACTCAGGATTCCACCAAAATCACTTCTAAATGATTTCGACAATGATTCGTTAACAATTATAGCTCTTTTATTAAATGTTTATTTGCCAAAAGTAGATTTCTAAAATATTAATTGTAAATCACAAGAATGGCGCATCAAAAGCTCTTGAGTCCCAGCATACACCATCAAACAAAATCATAACTAATTAAGAAAAATCATAAATCAATTAAAAATCAATGCAAAAGTCATTAAGAATCAAAAATAGTTACCATTCATTCATGAAATATGGCTTCCTCCATTGTCCCAGTGGTGGGGTTTAGCTCAACATGCTCAAAACACTCTCAAAAGATTGGTACATGGCTCAAAAGTGCTTGAGAAGAAGAAAAGAAGCTAAAAATAATAAAACAAGAATTCTGCAACGTTTATAGGTGTTACATATTAAATGTTACAGTGGAGCTTGAAGATAAATGTTGCAGAGCTGAAAAAAAAACGTTTTGATGGGTTGAAGAAACAGTTGCAGCTAAAGATAAACGTTACAAAGCTGAAGATAATTGTTGTTGATGGGTTGAAGGAATCGTCGTCGTATCCCTGTTCTTCACTAGCAGCAGAACTTTCTTCTTTTTTTCTCCCGTTTTTTTCCTGAGCTTCCTCCTGCTGATTTTTTCTCCTCCTCTTTGCTATTTATAGGTTCCACAAAACTACAACATCTCATCCTTAATCGATCAGGACCCAAAAACCAATCCAAAACAAACTCAAATTCATATAAATCCAAGTCAGGGAAGGAAACTCTTTTCCGACAAAAACATGGATTTTCTAGGTTGTTTCACGACTTTAAACTCTTGTAATTTACGTGTTTCATCATCTAATGATTGTTGCTTCATGTTGATAAGGTTTAAACTCTTTACAATCCTCCAAAAATTGTTTTTGAAACACCTCAGTAACTCTCATGTAAGAGAATTGGTTCCCCGCCAATTTTAATTTTCAAATTCAAATGGGGATGCCCCCTAACCAACATTGGGGGTGCCTTTATCGACCATCCTGGGTGCCTTTAGTTATTTGATGGTGCCTTTATCACTTTTAAACCAATTTTGTACAAACGTTTATTTCTCAAAAATACCTACAAACACATAAAATCACACAATAAATATAAAATCGAGCACTAACAAAATAAATCTTTGTGGTCTTAAATTTCTAAAAAATGATGAAACCAAATTTGGTTTAATTAAATTTTACAAAAACTAACAACGTTGAAACCAATGTTTGTGTTGATGAAAACAGTAAATTTTGGTGAAACCAAATTAGTTTTTTCTGATTTTTACCTATTTTTTATCTGTGAAACTAAAATTTAATGATAAAACATTACGTTTATGTCCATCTAAAATCTTTTTAAAGTCTTAAACTTTACCCCTATTGTGGAGAAAATTGATCCGTTCTAATTACCGCGCGCACTATGACTGATCCAAACTAGAATATTCATCCATTAGTGAATACATTTTGGAGCCACATATTCCTATCAGTCTAAATTGTCCTGTCAAGTGTCAACAGGGTCAAAGCACTAAAATACAATGAATCTACAAATTGGTGTCATCAGCAGAATAAGGTTTATTCACATTGGTGGGTGAAAAGCAAACAATGAATTAAATAAATTAATTAAAAAGAAAATTGCCCAACCCATTGACAAGTCGGGAACAATCTGCCCCTGCACAGACGCCCCTGAGCACGAGTATCCATGTGCACAGACCTTTGGTTAATAATGCAATAGAAGAGAACTGAGTGATAGCATATACCAGAACTCTATCATCGCATACCGACCTAAAACTTATTGTCTATTTTTAAACAATCATTATCAAATGACTGCGTTATATATTTATGCACTACTACCTCTTGATTTTTCTATATATTGTTTGTTTATATGGTCCAAGGACGACAAAATATCTGCTTATATTATAAGGATCGAAGAGACAAGATCAAACCATTGTGTCATAAGACATAAACGCGGTGAAGAAGCCCTTCAGAGTATAAAACAAACACTATAATTGTCTACAAAAAAACCGATTATGATTACGCACCATCTGGGACCAACTAAAAGTTCAATAATTCAGACATTCCCATGTATATCCAAACAATATGATAAGACTATAACTAGAATCCTAACTTTTAAATAATTGCTTTTGCTTATGCAAGACTGAAAGTCCAAATATAGATCAAGAATTCAATTTTAGATATTTTTTATCAACTCGATCCCATTAATTCACATAAAAATACACCTAAAATATTAGTTTTTTTTATTATTATCCCCCGATACGTATCCCCATTAAGTTATAGAAATAGTGGAAATAGTGGTCCAATACCAAACAAATAAGATCCACTGTTAACCTCAAGAAGAAGGAATTAAGAACCTAAAATGTATCATCTATTGGGAGATGATGATGAGGACAAATTTAAAGGATATGTAGCATTGTTTCTAAATCCTAAAGTGATGATAAATGCTAAATCAGCACCTACGGATAGATTAACCTTTTTGATCTAGTGAACTTGTAATGCAAAGTATTTGGAAGTGAACAAAAATTCAACCCTGCAGGTGGTATTGCAAAAACTCAGCACATCGCCATCGCCATCGGAGACGATGACCCCAAGTTTAGAGGTTTGGAAAGGAGTTAAATGACCTTTCCCTTGGATATAAGTGTAACTTTGTCGTTAAACGGTTTTAAACCTTGTTGTTAAACGGTTTTAAACCATGTTTGTTTGGATCTCACTCGCTACCTGCATTTAATTCAGCTCAAGTCAGATGCCAGATCATTTATTTTATTTTATTTTTAGATATCTAACTCGAGGTCTAACTCAACTCATACATCTCATTTGAAACTATTTAAGTTAAATATCATTTTATACGTGATTCGTCGGGTGTATATCTAACCCGATTCAAAAGTTTTATATAATTCTATTATTTAATATTTTTTTAATAAAATACAGTAAATTAGATTCAGATGTAATGATTCAGATTTAGATAAGTCAGATCCAGACGACTCGATTAAGTCACAAAAAACAAACAACATGTTAGACTGTGTTGAAAAACCCTAAGTACTTCCAAGACTGTGTAGAGATGGACTACGTTCGACCAAACAATTTCGATTTCTTAGTTCAACAACGCACATATATCATTATAGTAAAAACCATATGTAAAAATCTGTGTAGAGACTATATATAGAGTAGTAGTACAGGGACTCCCAAAACGAACAAAGTGAAAAATCAGAATTTAGTAGGCCTTCCCTGAAAACCATATGTCCCGGCCTACATAATTCATCATGCTTGGTAAAAACATAAAAATCTAACTTCTGCAATGACGCAAGTGCAGAGGAGATAGAATTAGAAACCCATTCTTCTTTTTTCTTTCTTTCTTTCTAGTGATGGTTTATCTTCTGGTTCAAGAGTGTCTCTCTAAGTTCAGCTACATCAATATCATCAGCATGGTTTTCTGGTCTGTAGTAACCAGTAACTGGATCAGGGACCCATGAAGATTCTTCTGTCACTGCTGTTGATTGTTTTTTCATTTTGTCTCCTCTTACTACACTTGATCCAACGGCCGCTTGTGTTGCTACTGATGTAATACCTCGGGATCTTTAAAAAAAACATAAACATCCGAATGTTAACAAGACTTTAAATATGAAGAAAAAAATTACAAATCAAAAACAAAGTATTGCATAATGGGGTGAATTGTGTGTATACCTGTTGATAGATAGAGAGATACCATCTATGAGAGCAGTGAGAACAAGTTTAGTGTTTGATAATGATCCAGCCATTTTATAGAAATTTGATCAGAAAAAAAGAAAGTTTTGATCTTTTTAGTGTATAAAACTTTCTTTCTTTCTTGTTGAGATTCTGATGAGAAAAAAGGAATGGGGTGATTGGGTATATATAGAAGCATAAAAGGATTTTCTAAGTAAAGAAAGGAGGGGGTGGGAGAAAAGAAGGTGCATGGTTACTACTTACCACTTGTGTGTTTGTGCTGTCATGTTAATTTTGTTCAAAAAGGCAACTAAAGAACGCTTAGTCAAATGTGTAGTAGGCTTGAGAATGGCACTTGCTCAAGTTAAACAATGGCACTCTGAATCAGTCACACGTTAAAGAGACCAAGTCATTAAAGGTTGCTTGCTTTTCTCTAATTGGTATCTCCTTTATGTTGAACTTAGATATTTACCTTAAGGGGTCGACGACGCAGTCTATTGTCTGCTTATCTGCTCATACAAAACTCAAACGGTGGTAAAATTGTTATGTGATGATACAAACACCTCAGTTTAAAACTCGTCCCACGTAAAAAAAAAAACTAAATATTCTAATTTAACAATAAAATTGTAGTTTTCACTATGCAACGTGGATTGTCTCAGACTAGTCAATGATTTTTCCACCTTTAAGTATGGCTGGTAAGGTCTATACTAAACATTGAATCAGATGACTGAAAATATTTATCATTGCAGTTATCAAGACTACTAATGGGGTAGCGGTTTGATTTGATGGGAAAGTATTTAAATTCATATAAGATAATATGAAAAATACTGTTTTACGTGGATTTCGGTACCCTTTTCAATAAACTGGTATCCATTAGGAGCTACGGCGGTTATGAGCTAAAAGTCGTCGAGGACTCAAAGGGCATTGGGTGAAAAATGTGAAAAATAGTCAAAGGGCACTTCAAAAGTTAAGATGGCTCCTGTGACAAGCTATAAGCCAAAAGGTATCGATCACTTCATGCTTGATTCATGAATCTTTTTTCTCCTACTTAATAATGGCTACACCTATACACACAAGTAGTAAACATATGGATCTATCTCCATCACCCACCTGGTTTGGTGTTAGGTTTCTGGTTACACTTTATGCTAAAACTAGATTCCTAACAAATAAAGCAACATGACCTAAAGCAAGATGACACAACACTTCTAGTGATGCAACCAAAAATGATTAGCCCACCATAGGAATTCTGAGATATGCTAATTTAAAACTATCGTCCTAAAAATTGTAGGGGAAAATTTTGATTTTTTCTCAATGAACAAAGTACTACTCACCATAGAAATTTTGAGATATTTCCACGTCCTAAGAATTGTACGGGAGAAATCTGATTTTTTTCTCAATGAACAAAGAACTACTCAATGCAGAATGTCAAGATCGGTGCACTACATCAAATATAAATGCGATAAAAAAATTATTATGGTTTCTAGATAACAAATTAATTTAATAATCTAATTATATAAAGTATATTTAAAAGTGAGAAAAATCCAATTATCACCTAAAAGTAAGATAATATTTAATGTAAGGATTCCAAACAGTAACATCTCCAACTGTCGCGTGCACCTTCATTGATCCAATACGCAATCAACATGGTCTAAATTCCCCTCTCAAGTATCAACAGTTTTTACTAAAGAGATTGAAATGGAATAAATAACAGGGTAATTAAATTTAGGAAGAAATAACAGGGTCCAAGCACTCGAATACCATGAATCTACAAATTCATGTCATTAGTAAAATGAGGTATTCAATTTGGTGGGAGCATTACAGGAAGCAAACAATGAATAAAAAGACAACACTAAGATGAAGTTTGCCCAACCCCAACTTGCCCAGACTCCACCCCCTGTGCACGAGTATCCATGTGCAATAGGACCATACTAAATGAAGTACTCTCCAATAATGATTGGGAATAGATTATTAGGTCGGAATAAAGGAGAATTGAAAGATATAACATACCAGAATTCTAATATCCGCTATCGACATAAGTATAATTATTTAGTCATAGTCAATTTTTAGACAATCATTATCAACTAACTGCATTGTATATTTGTGCACTACCTCTTAATTTTTCTATACATTGTTTGTTCATATGGTCGAGAAAGATGACAAAATACCTGCTTATATTATAAGGAAGAGACAAGATTAAACCATGAGGATGATAAAATATCTGCTTATATTACAAGGAAGAGACAAGATTAAACCATGGTGGCATAAGAAGAAGAGCGGTGGATAATCCTATAAGTTTAAAACAAACACCATATAATATTACTTCTGTTTCAGCAAAAGTGTTATTACCATTTCTCTTATTTTAGTTTAAAAATAGATTAAATTGAAAAAATAATAGTAACACTTTTCTAGAAATTGAGGAAGTATTATGTATAAAAAACCCATTATTATTACGCACCATTTAGAGCCAACTAAAAGTCGCATTTATTCGTTCAATGATTCAGACATTTGCATGTATATCCAAACAATAATTGACCTTACAATATGATAAGACTTAAAACTATAATCCTAACTTTTCAAATAATTGATTTGGTTATGCAGAGTATTTGCCATTTGGAGGTGCAAACAAATCAAACCCTTGGGGGGCATTGCAAAAACTCAATACATCAACATCAGAGACGACCCCAAGTTTGGAGGTCTGGAAAGGAGTCAAATGACCCATTATGATTCCTCCCCCCACCTCAGTACATTACCATGACACTCTTGCCAACTTGATGGAGTAACCCTACGTGTCTTCTAAGTATCAACTGTTATCACATAAAAATTGGTGTGTCGCATTAATTTGAATGCAAAATAGTGATGGTAAAAATTATAAAACCACAAACAAAGACACATATTCTGAACATGGATATTATGAAGATGCAAACAGAGAAAGTTGAAGTCCTAATATCATCATAGAGGAGACGTCGAACAGGCACATATGTCATAAGAGTAAACTTGCTGTTGAATGGTTTAGCTGTGTTGGAAAGCTTACCAAGACTGCTGTACTCTTAATATCTCTATCAGGTCAACAGCTTTTCTTTCTATAACTTTTATCTTACTGGATACAATCACCATGAAAAGCAAAAGAATACCTTTCAGCTCCTTCTTAGACGGCGTCCAGAGTAGCTGCATGTTGATGGGAAGGTGTCCAGCGTCCAGTGAGCATATCCATTGTAAGTTGTAATCATTTCAATGCCAATCTGGTTATAATATTAAAAAATGTCAGCACACTAGAACTCAAATTTGACAACTTTTAAAGCAAAAAAAAAAAAGGTAAAGAACAAATACCAGTAAATACCTCGAGCATAATTCTGAGTAATGGTCCTTTGTTTAAATGATCTCTCCTTGCAAATACAAAAGGCAACTTGCATGCAAGAGCCTCACTTACCATGCCATACCCAATCTTTCCTTAAACAGACTAAACTAAGTATCCAATTCCAATTTATACCAAACATATCATTCCGTAAGAGTTCAAGCAACCCCACTCCAATACAATGCTGCCATCACATCTGGCATGTACACATTTTTTTAAGCTATACGAAATTAGAGGGAAGTTATTTGGTTGTTTGACGCACCACGGACGTGAATTATAATAGATTGAGACGTTAGTTACAAATTCAGGGCAAAGGAATCACTAATCTTCTTGAAAGCAGATAATGGAGATATTGCGTCCAGCAAAAAGTACCAGGCACAACCAACCAGCAGATAGATACTATTCCTTTACGGTCCAACTTGCAAGCTACAGATGAGAAATAAAAGTTAGAGGAATAGAGTACAATTAATAAATGGTTTCATCTTAAGGTACAAAAATTCAATATCAGGATTCATCTACATGGGTTCAGCATTTCAGGTAAGAAAGAGACAGGGGACGAGAGAATCAGAAATCATCTAATAGCGAGAACCCAAAAAAAATCTTTATACTCTTTCATCCAGCTTGTTCCCATGCTTTCGCTGGAATTTTCATCTGCCTCCTTCTAAGTGAGCGATAATGTTTTAGGGTAAACAAATGAAAGTAGTGAAAATTGAAGTTAAGGTTTTTAGGGTTGCGAGAGATTGAGTTCAAACACTTTCCTATTAACCGTTCAAGCATTCGCCAGCCGCAAAAGAGGAGAAGGGGTTAGTTTTAGCAGGGAGGGAAGCATAAGAGAGTAACTTGTGTATTTTTGGACAGTAGATATGTTGATGATGAATGCCAGCGTCAAAAATTAAACATGCTCTTCGAAACATCTCTTTTTTTCCCCTCTAAATCTTCAGAATGCGTTGGGGACGGTAGATCAGCAGAGTTCTGAATTGATGCCCATCCAGGCAAAGAAGTATTATAAATCTTGCTCGGAGGGTCAAGAGTACCATCTCTTGGTCCGAAGAAGGTTGCATCATACACGAGAGAATAAGTTGACTGGAATACCACAATACGAATTAGTTTCCCTTTAAGAATATCCTTCATACATTGGTGATAGGTGGATGGTACGACTTTATTTTCCTGAAGCCAGGGACGACCCAAAATCATATGATAGTTTCATGTGATCGAGAAGACCCCAAATTATCATATGATTTTGGTCGTCCCTGGCTCCATAACAATGAAGTCAAACCATCCCCCTATCACCGATGTGTGAAAGCTATTCATGAAGGGAAAAGAATTTGTATAGTGGCATCCCAGTCTCCTATTATCCCGTGTGCGGTGCAACCTTCTTTGAACCAAGAGATGGTACTCCTGACCCTCCAAGCAAGATTACGGTATTCCTCTGCCTGGATGAGATTCAGAACTCTACTGATTTGCCGTTTCCAACACATTCTGAAGATTCAAAGGGGAAATTTTGTGTGAAGAGAATCCATCCACTCAGTCTTAATGGCAGAATGTCGCGAATTCCATCCGCGCTCAAAGCAATAGAAAAATAAGAAGCATGCTCACCTGAAGTGACATTGTCACATTACGAAATAAAGGCAGCTTATGTATTAAAAAGGCTGAAAGGTTTTTATTCAAAAATTCAAATTTGATATATTCGAGAATTACTGCAACTACAACTGAAAATCAGGGATAGAATTGACACACTCGGGATAGGTTTATACACACAAGAATCACCTTCCCTACATGAATTGAAGTTCGGATATAGAAAGTTACACTTGGAGACAGGTTGTATACACGAGAACACCTCCCTAATATATAAATAATTGACCTTAGTTGGAAGGAGAATGAGTACCTACATCGATACAAATCGAACTTCTTCTTAGTAAGTTGCAAGATGCTATGTTAAGAAATCAACGAGTGGATTGGCATTGAAGTTCTCCCAGACTTGGCCTGCACACCTCTGTAAAATAAAAGATAAAAGAAACTCAGATTTGGCTTAGTTACTATAAAGTGGAAAACAGTTTGACAAAAAAAGAAGCTCATAACCTGATTTTCATCAGTCATGAAAAATAAAACAATAGATGAGATTAACCATTACCCTTAACATGGTTGTTAAACTCCACCGAGTATGGAAAATCAGCCAAATGGCCCTGCGCCCAATTCGAATCCAGGTCGATTCAAACATTCATCTGAAAATTTTAAAAACGAAACAAATCTTCATATTTGAGGGAAAAAAACCCCAACTAAATACCATAGTTCAGTCTGAATTGGCCAAGCCTAAACAAAAAATATCATCTAACACTACTGAAATAAACAGAATCAAAAAAACTGACAAGCACTAAACTACCAGAAACTGGCCAATAATATTTCAGCATACTTCACTCTGCATAATTGACTTGGCACATACACTTCTATAAGTAATCATATAGATCAAAGAGAAGACAAAATATTTACGAAAACTCACCTAATATTTGCTCAAAGATTCCCAGCATCGCCACTCCAAGACTAGCAACTAATGAGCTGCGATGGAATGTTACCTATTTGATCATTATAAGGCGAGTGTACTTCTCTCAATTTTTTGGATGGTTATGGTTGTCACCAGCTTGAGAATGTCGGGAATTCCACTGCACTACCAAGCTTATATGTAAAGTCTTGTGGCAGATTAGCCTCTATACCAGATGTATGCACAACCCCAAGTTTCTCAACTCAATCTCTGGAGTCCATAAACTTGCGATCCTTGATACTTCCAACTTTAATTTCATAAGGTGGACACGAGAAATATTCTCTTCAGGCCACTTGTAAAGACTCATAATGTATCCCCATATACACAGTAGAATAAGTTAAACACCAACTTTACATGGCATGAATTAACTCCAGACTATACTGCATTGGCAACTGTAGCTTAGTTGAAGAAAAATGGTGACTTCAGAACTTCTTTTAAATTCAAGTCTCTGCGCTCTGGTAAAGGAGGAAATTCCGATTTAGGAAAAGATTTCTGGAAGCTCGCCAGTAAGTTTTCTAGTATAGGTTGCTCATAGAGTTCAACAAATTCTTCACGGAGTATCCTGTTCATTTCATCGACATCACATGCATGTGTCCAATATGAGTCGTGAACTCCTGCAAAGTTTATCCCAGCTCTCTTGCAAGCAAGTGCCGTCATCATCATATGGGACCCATCAAGGGAGTGGACGAAATTCGGTGGAAAAGCTGTTCTCTGCCTCTGGATCACGACCCTGTCAGTTTCCCGTAGTAAAGTCAAAACTTGAAGGGAAGTATTAATAATATTCCTTCTTAATTTGCGGTAAGGCTGGAAAACAGGAAGTCCAAGAGGAGTGATCCATTGCACTGGATGATTTTCCGAGGCAATCACTTTTGCACAATCACTAAGCAAGTTCATAATACGGCGCGCGGCTTCAAACATTTCCTCCAAGGCAGTTAAGGTGACCTTTGCTAAATAACAAGCTAGAGTAAACTGCTCATCACTATCAGTGGCTGGATCATGTTCCTGTAACCTCCTATTGATCTGATCACGCGCACCTATGTAAGTAACACCTACACTGATGTCATCGCAGTCTGCTTCACCAATTTTCTGTTCACCAACCCCTTTTCAGTTAACAGTTTGGCATGCAATGCATTCCGGTACGCAGCAGGATCTTTCTGGGCATCCTCCTGAATAATCTCATGAACTCTATCGGCAATGCCTGAGTAAACATCTGCTGGTTTTTCTCCAGCAAACAACTTTACTGCAGCTGCTCCCAATTTATCTCTCCCAGAGCCGTATAGTGTTGTAAGCCATTACATGAACCATCCTGGTGCACAGGAATATGTGATATATGTTGGATCTGCAACAATAAAAATTCTAAACCGAAGAAGATGTTAAGGTCAATGAAATCTCTGAATTGATATCACACAATGGACAGAGCCACCTGCTCAGCAAATTGTCCTTAACACATTAGTCCACGGGTACTCCTCAATAATGAGAGATGTTATACCCCCACAACAGAGATGTGTCCAGGATAGAAATTCCCGTTATGACTTGTATAAACACAATACAAATCACTCTCAAGAACTTAACAGCAAGATAGTTGTGGAAGGGAAATAAACAAGCAGTGCGTAAAACAAAGCAGGAAGAGGGGAAAAGAAGTCAGGATAGTAGTTGCTTCTGGTGTAAGTTGAAATGAAGAAATTTGTTTTTCTTTTATAGGCATAAGAAGAGAATACTTTAATGGCTATTGATTGAAAATCAATTCCGTTCATGAAGCACGGACATAAATTTTGAAAAGGAATTAAAACGGTCAATTTATTCACTCTTTAATTCAGCTTAAATCTCGTCGGGTCAGACACCCCCCCATATTAAAGCAAACTTTAATTTTAGTTTTAAATTCTTTAAGGAAATAATTAAAATAATTTTTGTTCAAAAAGATAAGTCTTGGTTGACCCGCAGCCACGCCCACACCCGCAACCGCAAGCCCACCCGAGCCCGAGCCCGAGCCCGACCCGACCGAGCGGACGACGGAGGCCTGCGTGCTTCGGTGAGAAGCACCGCGCGTGTGTGAAAAGTATGGTTGCACCAACTAGCCCATAGCCTTAGTCCCCTCCCATACATAAAATAGTCTAAACCCCTAAGGGCCCTCCCTTAGATGCAACTTTCTTGGTAATAAAGAGAGGAATCATCTTTAGTTTCTCCAATGTGGGACTAAAGGTTCATTCACAAAAGTGAAAATGAGCTAGTTTCCTTAGTGAACCCTTGGTCCTAAGATCCATTCCCACCAAGACAAAAAAATAAAACATAACAAGTTCATTTTCTCCAACAATTCCCCACATGAATGAAAACCCGATGAAAATCAGAAATCAAAAAGCGAGAAATACCACTATAGGCAATAGGTGTCCATAAGGTATTGAACCTTTTCTTAGTGAGAAATTGCCGGAACTACTTGATGGACAATGAACGCGATGTCTTGAACTGCCATCGTTTGGTGTAGTTAATCAATAACTTCCACGCGTGATATCACTCTAGGTGCTGTCAAGTTCGTGACATTTGTGTCCATTTTAGCCCTGGACGTATCCCATTTCTCAGAATGCTCTAGAGAATCATCTCAATTCTCATAGGAAGCGGCCCACTTTCTCATTCCGATAGGTGAGTTCTATCAAGAGTGTTTACTGCTACACCCCACTTCAATCTTAAATTGAAACTATATAACTCATTAAGACTTAATAAAAAGTCATCCTTCACATGCAGTCACACTATCATGTCTACACCATAGGGAAGGGACAGAGAATGAAATTATCTGATAGTGTTTCCTTTAACCCACCATAAATTAGTTGTCTCATTCAAAACCTTGATCTTGGGATCTCCAGTCAGCAAGGTTGAGTATCCTTCATGGAAGGTTAATTTAATGAGTTTAAGCCATATCCCCCTCGATGCATTACAAACTATCTCCTTGGACAAACCTTTCGTCAAAGGGTCCGCGATATTCTCCTTAGACCTCACAAAGTCAACAGAAATAACGCCAGTTGAGATTAGTTGTTTTAGGGAATTATGTCTTGTACGAATGTGTATAGACTTCCCATTTTAGTTGTTGTTTTTAGCATTAGCTATTGCAGCTTGACTATCACAATGTATAGATATAGCTGGCACAGGCCTATGCCAAAGAGGAATGTCTTCTAAAAAGCATCTTAGCTAAGCGGCTTCCTCTAGTGCTTTATCTAAAGCAATAAACTCCGATTCCATAGTGGATCGAGCTATACATGTCTGTTTGGAACTCTTCCAAGATACAGACCCACATGCTAGAGTCAACACATATCCACTTGTAGACTTAGACTCCTTTGAGTCTGATATCCAATTTGCATCACAAAATCCTTCAAGGACTGCATGGCATCTCTCATAATTTAAACAAAAGCTTAAAGTGTACTTCAAGTACCTTAACACTCTAATAAGTGCATCCCAATGCTCCTGCCCTGGATTACAGGTATACCTACTCAACCTACTCACAGCATAAGCAATATCTGGTCTCGTACAATTCATCAAATACATCAGACTTCCTATAACACGTGAATATTCAAGTTGTGAAACTCCATTACCCTTATTCTTTTTGAGTCTACAACAAGGATCATACGGAGTACAAGCAGGTTTACAATCAAACTGATTATATTTTTTAAGCACAGATTCAACATAATGAGATTGACTAAGACTATATCCATTAGAATTTTTTCTAATCTTCATCCCTAAGATCACATCAGCGGGGCCTAAGTCTTTCATGTCAAAGTTCTCATTTAGCGTGTTCTTTGTGGAACTAATTACATCCATGTTTGTACCAAGTATAAGCATATCATCAACATACAAGCATACAATCACACATGCATCATTCACAAGTTTAGTATAAACACACTTGTCAGATTCATTGATTTTAACAGTACTAGAAATCATTACATGATCAAATTTTTTATGCCACTGTTTTAGGTGCTTGTTTCAAACCATACAAAGATTTTTTTAGTTTACAGACTTTGTTTTCACAACCTTTCACTACAAATCCCTCAGGTTGGTCCATGTAAATTTCTTCATCCAATTCACCATTTAGAAAAGATGTCTTTACATCCATTTGATGTATCTCTAAGTTATGAATGGCAGCAATAGCAATTAACATCCTAATGGAAGTAATTCTCGTAACAGGTGAATAAGTATCAAAGAAATCTACACCTTCTTTCTGTTTATAGCCTTTAGCTACTAATCTAACTTTGTATTTTTCCACAGTTCCATCTACCGTATGTTTCCTTTTGAAGATCCATTTACAACCTATGGGTTTACACCCTATAGGTAAATCTACAATCTCCCAAGTACCATTATGTATAATGGAATCTATTTCACCAATGGCAGATTCTTTCCACCATGGAGCTTCAGAAGAAGTCATGGCTTCTCTATAAGTCTGTGGATCAGTATCAACTAAGCATGTTATGAAGTCTGGCCCAAAAGATTTTTCAGTTCTAAGTCTTTTACCTCTTCTAGGCTCAACTTCAAATTCATCTTCCTCTAAAGGTAATGTCTGACTAGTCGAAGGGACATTTAGGGGATCAACACATATCATGCGAGAATCATATTTCAATGGAAAACCATTTTCAAAGAACACATCATCCCTAGATTCCATAATAGTATTCATACCAATTTCAGAACTTACAACCATAAATTTATATGCAGTAGTATGTTCAGGATACCCTATGAAGACACAGTCAACAGTTTTGGGTCCTATCTTGGTTCTCTTTGGTGGAGGAATGGAAACCTTATCCAAACACCCTCACACTTTAAAGTATGCATAAGAAGGTTGTATACCTTTCCATAACTCATATGGAGTTTTGTCTGATCCTTTAAAGGGTACTCTGTTCAAGACATAGCAAGCTGAGAGGACGGCCTCCCCCCATAAGTTTGCAGGTAATCCTGAACTAATTAACATGGCATTCATCGTGTGCTTAAGGGTTCCGTTATTCCGTTAAGCCACACCATTAGATTGTGGTGAATAAAGAGGGGTTACTTCGTGTATAATGTCGTTTTTTATGCAAAAATATCCTATAGGAATTACATACTCACCGCCACGGTCAGACCTAAGAGTTTTAATGGTAGCACTCATTTGGTTTTCAACTTCTAGTTTATACATCTTAAAGGCTTATAAGGCATTATCCTTACCTTTAAGTAAATGTATGTGACAGTACCTCGTACATTCATCTATAAAAGTGATAACCATTTTTTACCACCTCTAGTTTGAATTGATTTCATGTCAACTAGGTCTGAATGTATTAATTCTAAGGGTTTAGAATTTCTCTGAATATTTTTCCTAAAAGATTTTTTAGCATATTTTGATTCTACGCATACTTCACATTTATGTTCATTATCCAAACTAAATTTGGGTATGCAGCCTATGCTAGCCAGTTTGTGCATTGACTTATAGTTTACATGTCCAAGTCTACCATGCCAAACATTCAATGACACACAAACATATGCATAAGAATCAATTTTATTCATTTCATCAGAGGTTACATTAAGTTTGTAGAGACCCTCAGTCTTATAACCCTTTCCTACATAATTCTTACCCTTGGTGACAATAACTTTCCCAGATTCAAAAACAAGTATAAAACCCTTATCATCTAAAACACCACAAGATACATGCTTTTTGTAGATGTCCGAAACATGAAGAACTTCATTCAATGTGAGAGTTTTGCTAGAAGTGAGCTTTAGCCCAACTTTGCCTTTTCCTGCAACCTGTGTTGTAGACGAGTTACCCATGTAGAGTTTCTCCCCTTCCCCTACCTTCTTATAGGAGGTGAACATATCTATGTTTCCACAGACATGCTTGGTAGCACTAGAGTCTACCCACCAGTCTCTCACATTGGTTACCAAATTGACTTTGGACACCGTGCCAGAAAACTCGATTTTGTTGTTTTCAACCAAATTAGCATTGTTTTTCTTATTATTAAATTCCTTACATTTTCTACAGTGCATTGCCATATGGCCAGGAGTTCCACAAACATAACAGGCACCTTTAATTTTACCAATGCCAGATTTGGGTTTCTGAAACATACCTTTCTTGTGATGACCAGGCTTAGGGTTGCGTTTGCTGCTATCGCCCTTTTCAGTATTGGAAGACTTGTGTTCAATTACATGAGCCTTGTTGGAATGTCCCTTGCAGAAGATACGTTCTTGTCTTTGGAGCACAATAATTCTTCCACTTGAATCTTCTTACCCAATTTAACCATACTGACTTCACTAGTTTCATGTCTCAATCTTCGTTTGTATTCAGACCAGGAAGACGGTAATTTCTCAATCAGAGCAGACACTTGAAACATTTCATCTATCACCATACCTTCAGCAAGAATTTCATTGATAATACGCTAAAGTTCAAGGAATTGATCAACCACAGATTTTTTATTTGACATTTTGTATTCCAGGAACCTGGCTACCAAAACTTTCTTACTTCCAGCAGTTTCAGCTTGGTATTTTGCTTCTAAAGCAGCCCATAAATCAAAAGAAGAAAAGTTGTCTTTTACATTATAAAAATCATACAGTGCATCTTCTAAACAGTTCAGAATATGATTTTTTTCCATATAGTTCTGTCTAACCCAACTTTCCAACTCCCTTTCATTTCCAGCATCATTCAAAGTCCCATCGAAGGATTTCAGGACTAATTCATCTAACATATGGAAGCTCAGAAAGAACAACATCTTGGATTGCCATCTTTTGAAATCTTTGCCTCTAAATTTTTCTGGTCTGTCAACATCATTTTTACCCATTGTTACAGAAGAAGGAATATTGTGTTAAGATTGTTGGATCTGCAACAATAAAAATGCTAAACAGAAGAAGATGTTAAGATTAATGAAATCTTTGAATTGATATCACACAATGGACAGAGCCACCTACTCAGCAAATTGTCCTTAACACAATAGTCCGCGGGTACTCCTCAATAATGAGAGATGCTATACCCCCACACCAGAGATGTGTCCAGGATAGAACTTCCCGTTATGACTTGTATAAGCACAATACAAATCACCTTCAAGAACTTAACAGCAAGATAGTTGTGGAAGGAAAATAAACAAGCAGTGCGCAAAACAAAGCAGGAAGAGGGGAAAAGAAGTCAGGATAGTAACTGCTTCTGGTGTAAGTTGAAATGAAGAAATTTGTTTTTCTTTTATAGACAGAATAGCTTTAATGGCTATTGATTGAAAATCAATTCCGTGCATGAAGCACGGATATAAATTTTGAAACGGTTAATTTATTCACTCTTTAATTCAGCTTATATCTCGCCGGGTCAGACTCCCCTCCACACTAAAACAAACTTTAATTTTAGTTTTAAATTCTTTAAGGAAATAATTTAAAAAATAATTTATGTTCAAAAAGATAAGTCTTGGTTGACCCGCACCCGCAAGCGCACCCGAGCCCTAGCCCGACCCGACCGACCGACCGGACAGCGACGTGCGTGCTTCGGTTCGAAGCACCACGAGTGTGTGAAAAGTATGGTTGCACCAACTATCGCATAGCCTTAGTCCTCTCCCATACACAAAATAGTCTAAACCTCTAAGGGCCCTCCCTTAGATGCAACTTTCTTGGTAATAAGGAGAGGAATCATCTTTAGTTTCTCCAATGTGGGACTAAAGGTTCATTCACAAAATTGAAAATGAGCTAGTTTCCTTAGTGACCCCTTGGTCCTAAGATCTATTCCCACCAAGATCAAAAAACAAAACATAATAAGTTCATTTTCTCCAACAATATAGTAGCTTCTGGTGAAGAGCTTCTCAGTGCTTCTGAGAATTGATGCAAACTGCCAAGCATTGGAATGGATCCTCTACCTTCAACCACCACCGGTTACCCTCAAGTGGTCTGTCGGCAGAATCAAATATGTCGGCAGAATCAAATATGTTATCCAAATATGTTATCCAATTCGACTCTCATAAGATAATTTATCAACAACACCAGTAGCATACAATTTGGCCACATGTATTTTCAACCACCGCAAGCCTGAATTTCCAAGAGGGAGTCCCTCCACAAATTCAAGGATACCCCTGCATAAATCTGATCCAAGATGGTTTAAATATGCGTGCATGGGATATGCCCGTCCTTGGTGTTATGTTTGTGTGGAGCCTGGTAGTGCACGACCCGGTTTCGCACTTGACCCGATCCGACTGGCGGTCCGTTGGGAAATTAAATGGATTTTTTTGAGAAGTTCGTTTATGGAACGGAGGGACGGGTCGATAAACCCAAATTTTTGAGGAGTCTCTATCTATATCGACTTGCCCTATCTAGGGTTTATATTATCATCGTTGTATTCCTCTAGAACTCTGTTTTTGAGATCATAGTGAAAACCGCAACCGCTCCTTGGACGTAGTCTAATTTGGGTGAACCAAGTAAATCTTATGTGTTTTTATTTTCGTTTTGTTTTCTTTATAACATCGATCCTATCACTCGAAAATCAAGGTTGTGCGGGTAGTAAAAACTATCCTCAACCTTCATTTTGTGAGCTACAGCAAGTTTGAGTTCCACATCACACCGTTGAGAATACCTCCCACGATTCTCTTTCTTAACGCCTTTTAATTTCTGTGTCCAGTTCTTGAGTTCCTCCTCGTCCTCCGTTGTCAGTTTCTCTGGTAGAGGCACATCGGCACGGCCTCAAATACTGATTCAAGCTGCCTCTGTGGTGTTTTCTTGACTGCTTCACGCTGCTGCCTTGATCCATGTGTGTGCATCACATAAGACGGTAGAAACAAATATGCCCCTTTGTCATACCTGATCCAATTTTCTGGTGGCACCAACATGGGCATATAAGGAATCACCATGTGCCCTACTGTTCTTTCCATTCCCTAGCGAACCAGTGGGTCACACTCAATAACTCAATACTTTTTACTAGCTCCCTCGGCACCTTTCTTTCCGACTTTAATAGCATGCTTAAATACTGGTCGAATTTCAGGTGGACCATAATCTATCTGATCAATAGGTGGTTTTATATAAGCCGACTGAACCAACAATTCAATCAAACGACTCCCAGTTTTAGCTTGAGCACCCTGTCCCCATGGCTTGAAACCATCTTGTCCCTTTACTATGTGCTTCACTTGTCGCAATTTTTGTTTTTTCATCAAATTCGTCACTGTTTTCCTCAATTGTGCTTGTTTTATGGCTTCGGTATCAGCTTCACCACCTTCTTTCGCCTTATCTTCATCCGAATTTTTCTTTCTTGTTTTCTCCAAAAAATTATATATCCTAACCTCATTTTCAATAGCTTCGCCAATAATACAAGCAGCTGGAACCACCCTAGCACTACCATAATAATCCGATGTCATCATCAATCCCATCAACTTATGCATTGTAATAACAGCCATCATGTCAGCCGGCAACTGATCAAAATAACGCGCATAATTAGCCCTTTTGTTCTCTTGTTTACACAGTTCTTGTTCATTAGCAATGCAATCATCAAACGGCTCGAACCAACCAAGAAACAATGACTTTTGTATGGCAAATTTGGTGCTAATTTTTGTTGACACATCTTTGCAAGAAGATCCTAATACTCTTGTTTATGTCAAATTTTCATCAGCAAAAACAACCAAAGATCATAGTCTAAGATAGACAAAAATGACATTAACACAAGAGATTTAACGTGGTTCGGCTATGAATAGCCTACATCCACGGGTAATGAAAGTTGGAGTTTTTATTAATCTCTGAGTTACAGTTGAAAATGAGCAGAAGAAAAGAGAGAATCCGGCCAAAAGTCCCTCCTTCTTCATTCTAAAATTGTATTTATAGGGATAAAAGAGATGATAATTACTATAATGCCCTTAGCCACATGTCATCAAAGTTTACCACGTGTCGATGGAGATTCGTCTAAGCTCGCCATGTGTCAAAGAGGATTCACCACATTTCGCCATGTGTCGAAGAGGATTCACCACATTTCGCCATGTGTCAACGGGATCCGCCACGTGTTCTTATTGTCCTTATCTTCAAAATGACCTATATCCAAAAGTGGTGCGGGATTGACTTGGTCCACCGGAATTGACTTGGTGCATCGGGATTGACTTGGTCTATCGAGATTGACTTGGTCCAGCGGGATTGACTTGCTCTATCGGGATTGAATTGGTCCAGCGGGATTGACTTGCTCTATCGGGACAGGATAGATCGGGCCAAGCTGGAACGAGAATTGCTGACGTCACTTCGGGAAATGATGACATCACTTCGGTCCAAGTTGGGCTTTGGTCCAAGTTGGGCTTCGGACTTGAGTGGAGTGCTCCTGCTTGCTCCTGTTAGGCTAGTTAGGTTGTTGGGCTTGATTAATTGCTGCGGACCAAGAATTCTTGAGTGGGAAACGTCATTTTGGTACTAACAACATGCCCCCTTTTCTTGAGAGTTGTTCGAAGAAAAACTCTTAAGAAAACTATTTCAGTTACCTCTTGCTTGGCCTTGTCATGATAAAAGTATGAGCCTGATCCATTCAAAAATAGAATTTTGCTGCAAAACTTATACATATGCGCACATTAGCGTAATAATATCATTCCATGCGTTTTAACCAGAAATGATAAATTGATTAATAAACTATCTTTCATCCAATAATATAAATTATTGAATCTTGCATAAATGTATAAGTCAATCAGGAATTCAAATTCAAAGTAGCAATCGGAACGGGTCACATGCCAGGTTGTTCATTGGGCGTATTTATACGCGCCAATGCCTATTTGCGCCAGTCATTCCGATAGTTGTGGTGGGTGGCATTTAGCCTGTTCACCTTTCAATAAGAATCCTTTTCATGACTTATACAAACAAGAATAATTAAAGAAAGAGAAAAATCTTAGATCAAGAGAGATATGGGTTACTTAGCTCTTTTGCGAGATTCTTGCCGATTAATTTCACAAGTTGTAGTCCAGCAGATAAAAAATGAAGCCGTTGTATACCTCGCATCTCCACCATACGTGTTGCTGAACAACTCCCTCTCAAGTGCTCAAGGACCACTACATGTGCAATCATCATATAGCGACTTCATACAAGAAACAGATCTCGTAAAGCATCCACAGTGTTGCGTGGAATCTCAGTCCAAGAGAAGCGAGGTCTTGCAACTTGGAATCACTCAACTGGTGGAACCTGGAGACCTCATAAAAGAACAAGTTGGCGGTCTTTTTTTTTGTCTGTGATGGTGGTGGTAATAATCCACATAGCATACAACTCTTCATTATTATTGAGTAGCTCTTGTTGTTGATGTACTTCCTTCTAAATAGCTGGAAATGAAACTTAATTCATCTAGTCATCGAGTTTGAACTATTGGTGGTGCCGACGTGCTTCGTATTCAAAGAAGTGTGAATTTTGAGTTGCGTCAAATCATCAGATTGCTTTGATCTCCATATAGCTCAGTTATAAAAAGTCATTTAGTTCTGGCAACTTGGTCCTATTTATGCTCTGATATATCAATTCTGAATGTTATCAGTCTTTGCGTCTTTTGCTAGCCTTAATCTTTAACATTTCAGTAGTGCATGAGTTAACAGCATGGACCTGATGAAGAAGGTTCTTCCTGAATACGTCTAGTACATGTTGATGAAAGTTATGAAACCAGGTAACCCCATTGGCTGCAGACTTTAAAGTCATGAAGTCATCAATAGCAACAAATTCCTGCAATTTAGAGTAAAGTTTGGGCATTTAGATCTGCAGCACGTCATCAAGTTCTGGTCCCTGCACACCTAGCAGCTCTGATGAAGTCATCAGTAGCAACTATCACGTCATCAAGTCATCAAGTTCTGGATCTGCATCACGTCATCAAGTTTTGGCATTTGGATAGAGCACCCACATTAGGACGATCCAGCCAGCCAAGTTTTTGCACCAGGCATTTCGAACAACAATCACCATCTAGTATTTGCATCACAGATGACATCAACCACATTTGTGACTTCGGTTTCACGTCGATTGAAGCTGCTAGCTGATGCTTGGATCAAAACCAGGGAAGACCTTTCTGGGGTAGATCATCTTCAACATTCTCTGTTGCATGAACCTGTACATTTTATGCTGCAATCCAATCTTTCAAATCTTCTCAAACATTCTTCAGTATCATGGTCCAACTGCAGGATACGCTAATTCAAGCATTTGAACTTGAATTTTCCAAAACTTGATGTAGCATGCCCACACTTGTGTGAGTACTACCGTTCGTGTTAAACAGCCTGCAAGATGAATATCTTGTTGTATTTGGTTGACTTGATTTGAGTTATAACAGTGAGTTTCTTTTCAAATCATGCACAGAGTATATTATCATTGAAATCATCACCTTGCTTGAACTCTACAGTATGTATTTATATGATGAAGCCATTTGAGTACGTGTTGCATAGAAATTTCCATAAGCAAGATATTCCTATGATTTCTTTCGCCATTTTTTGATGTATTTCCTGCTGTGTAGTTGAGATGAAACTGAATTTTCATGAAGAGTAATTGAACTGGTTGCACTTGATGTAGATGAAAAAGAGGGTGCAACATTAAAATTTGGAATGTTGAATTTCTCGTTCATGCATTTCTTCAAGCACTTTTCGTGCAATTCTTGGAATGATTCCAGCATAAAATTGGCTGTGATTTTACTCAAGCATAAACTCCTTCCCTGCATAATTCACGACAAATTCATTCACACACAAACCCATTCATTTAAATCATTCAAATCGTTTTTATAATCACAAAACTTGTAGGAGTTAATTCATAAAGAAAAGCTAATCAAATTAATGAGAAAAATTCCCAAATCAAGTTAAAATTTTGATGTTTGATGTTTTCAAAACCAAATAAATGGGTTTGTAAATCATAAATTGGTGATGGTTAATCTGAAATCAAAATTGGTTTTGAATCGAAGTTCGGGGATTTTCCCCAAAATTTTATTTTGAAACGAATTTTGAAGAACAAATAGAACAGAAAGAGAAGAAAATCTTTGCTGCTGGGATTTGCTTTTCGATGATCATTTCTTTTCTTTCCTGATTCCTCCATGTCACTAGTTATCTGAAGCTCCCCTCCATTTATGCATGTGTATCAGGTAGGATTAATCCTTTTACACACTCCCTATTTCTAGCGTCAAATTGTTTATGCCAAAATTCTCATTAGCAAAAACAACCAAAGATCATAGTCTAAGATAGACAAAAATGACATTAACACAAGAGATTTAACGTGGTTCGGTTATGAATAGTCTACATCCACGGGTAATGAAAGTTGGAGTTTTTATTAATCTCTGGGTTACAGTTGAAAATGAGCAGAGGAAAAGAGAGAATCCGGCCAAAAGTCCCTCCTTCTTCATTCTAAAATTGTATTTATAGGGATAAAAGAGATGATAATTACTATAATACCCTTCGCCACATGTCATCAAAGTTTGCCACGTGTCGATGGAGATTCTTCTAAGCTCGCCATGTGTCGAAGAGGATTCACCATATTTCGCTATGTGTCAACGGGATCCGCCACGTGTTCTTATTGTCCTTATCTTCAAAATGACCTCTATCCAAAAGTTGGTGCGGGTTTCACTTGGTCCACCGGAATTGACTTGGTGCATCGGGATTGACTTGGTCTATCGGGATTGACTTGTTCCAGCGGGATTGACTTGCTCTATCGGGATTGAATTCGTCCAGCGGGATTGACTTTCTCTATCGGGACAGGATAGATCGGGCCAAGCTGGAACGGGAATTGCTGACGTCACTTCGGGAAATGATGACGTCACTTCGGTCCAAGTTGGGCTTCGGACTTGAGTGGAGTGCTCCTGCTTGCTCCTGTTAGGCTAGTTAGGTTGTTGGGCTTGATTAATTGCTGCGGACCAAGAATTCTTGAGTGGGAAACGTCATTTTGGTACTAACAACTCTTTCGTCACTTGCGACCAAGCTTCCGTCTCAATCTTCATCTGTCTCCGTCTAAGTAAACGATACTTATAATTTCCCACTCCAGACACCATTTTAGATCCTCTTGCCGCTTATCTTCCCCCAATTCATGGATTTCTATATCTTCTTCGGAATCTGTTGAAGCAATGGCCGCAACACTATCATAACCCTTAGGATGATTCAACATCTCAAAAAAACTAAACGAAGTATTATTAAATCAACGAAATAGAATTTCCATTCTGTTATTTTGGAATTACATCTAAATGTGTGTTATTGTTAACCTGTATGATGGAATTTTCCAATGATTTCATTAGTTTCATTGAAGTAACTGCTCGTTTTGAAATGTTTCGCTACATACTAATAGAAATTCTTGATTTGTTTGGAAATCAATGGTTGGTAAGGAGATTTGGACATGCCATTGAAGAAGCATAAACCCTTATTTCAAAGTCCTTAAACCCTAGACACATAGGGAAAAGCAGGACGAAATGGGAACCAATAGAATGGAAAATTAGGTTAAGCCCCTAGGGTTCCAACAATGTTTTGAGTAACCCCGCGCACACACACAAATGTCATTTCTTCGGTATAAGTTCTCTCTGTATTTTTTGACCAATAAAACAAGAGAACATTGATTAAATACTCCTAGAAATAAAGCTCTTTACAAATACTTCTACACATTATAATTATACCCTTTAAAAAAATTTCAGTTACTAATCCGTTGTTTCAAGTTTAGATCACTACTTTTAAAAACCTTGAACCCCCTATAAGCTTGTTGTGTTCATCTCTGGCATCCAGTTCCATATGTTCAATGATAGCTACCAATAACAGTCACGAATCAGGTTTCCAAAAGCTACATCATTACTGGGGTAGCAAAGAGAAAGATTGAAGGAGAAAATACCTTGTTGATCAATGATCTGCTTCTGCAAGTTCAGGACCTCAACCTCTAGAGCCTGATTTCGGCTAAGAACATTCCCGTAGGCGTCACGACACCAAAGTTTAACATTTTGTCCCTACAACAGCCAACGAAGTTAGGAAGAAACGAGACACTACAAGGTCCAAAAAACTAATAAGAGAAAGGAATTCATATTACTCACCAAATTCAGCAGAGCAGAGAAGACATCTGATGGAAGAAAGGGAACAACAGCCAGCATGGTAGCCTCGGAAAAGGATCCGAAAGATGACGAAGTAAGGGCGTTGATCGAATTATAGGTAACTTTCGAGAAGGTCAAAATGGATGAACCATAAGGCCCGAGAGCCAATGTGTTCAACACATGCTTCACTAATCCTGAGCCTGCATTTTTGCTCTCCCGAGTAGAAGGGTTCCCAGTAATAGCAATTGTGGTCGCCTCACCACCTTCAGTTTCTTCCTCACCATCATCCATTTCATCCACCATAAAGTCGTAGTCACCCATCTCGGGAAGCACCACTTCCACGTTGAGCTTCAGAAGAGAGTCATCAGACTCAAAAGGATCGGGGATGCCGTTTTTTAGTTGTGAATCTAGGGGAAACACAACAGGTTGAAAAAAACCCTTTTCCACGAAGATGGCGCCAGAACTGTCACCCTCTAGATTCTCCCCTCCATCACTAGAACCAGAAGCAGTATCTTTCCCCTTCCCGCCTGTACCGACACTTTCGCCAACATCACCTATTTTCGCATAAACACCTTCACCAACACTTTTCAAAATATCATCATTTTCACCACCAACAGAAAAAGAAACACCTTTTCTACCAACACAATCACCAACTTTACTTCCATCATCACTTTTACCGACAACACCATCAATATTATCACCACAGATAACTTGATCAGCACCACTACCAGCAACAACTAAATTTCCACTACCTTCATCACCTCGCGAACCCCTCAGAATGAGACCACCATCCGAATCATCATCATCATCATCAATTAAAACAGACTTGACCCTCTGAAAAAAAGAATAAAAGCGGGTCAGACATTGTTCAGAAAAAAATAGGGGCATGTACATATACTTAAGAGACCATAGAAAAATTGTATTTGTTACCTTAACATCCTCTTCCCCGCCTCGAATAACTCCACTTCTCTTCCGGCTCGACTTGGAACCCGATTTGGAAGACTACAAAATAGCCAAGAAAAATCAACAAATCAAAATCATACAACAAATAGAAGATCTAGATAACAAAAGCATACCCTTTCTGGGAACCCTTCTACTCGGGAGAGCAAAAATGCAGGCTCAGGATTAGTGAAGCATGTGTTGAACACATTGGCTCTCGGGCCTTATGGTTCATCCATTTTGACCTTCTCGAAAGTTACCTATAATTCGATCAACGCCCTTACTTCGTCATCTTTCGGATCCTTTTCCGAGGCTACCATGCTGGCTGTTGTTCCCTTTCTTCCATCAGATGTCTTCTCTGCTCTGCTGAATTTGGTGAGTAATATGAATTCCTTTCTCTTATTAGTTTTTTGGCCCTTGTAGTGTCTCGTTTCTTCCTAACTTCGTTGGCTGTTGTAGGGACAATACATCATATGGAAATGGCCTGGAAGGACTATAGATGGGTAGCTTAATCCCTGCATCAAGATGGCCCAAGGTGATGATGGTGGCATCATCCAAATGGGGAAACTCAAGATATTGTGTACGGTCTAGGCGACCACGTTGGCCTACCAACATCGATGCATCAAAGGCTTGAAGAGCATATTTGTTATTGATATAGGCACAAAGCTGTTGATCCGTCATTTCAACGGTTCTAGAGTTAAATTTTTTGTCAGGTTTCCTACAATCAGAAAAGAGAGTTTCAAGGTCAGAAAAATCAAGATCGTCAAAGCATATGTGATGATCAGGAAAAGCACATCTAACTCTGTCACGAGCCTCATAAGAGAGATCAATGGCTGGAAATAAAAAATCAAAAACATGAAAAACTGCATCAGAAATGGATACATACTTTCTTCCTGAGGATGAGCGAGGAGGGCTAGAAGATGGTTGATTTATTCTTGATGATGATTTGAGAAGTGAGTACAACCAAGATGATACACAGGGGAGCAGCTTCAGCAACAACAACGGTGATCTAAGCGAAGCGTGGAGGAAAGAAGTTGGGATGAAATGTCAGAAGAACTATAATTACGGAGAAAAGAAGAGGTTGAAGTTGCAGAAGAAGTAAATGAGAGAATTAGGTTTATTCTTTTATTTAAAGGAAAGAGGTAGAGGGAGAAGTGAACCGAGCTTAAAGGTAAACGATGAAAAGTGGAGAGAACGTGGAATATGTGGCGGTTACCAAGGGACGTGGAGGCGGTTAAAGGGAAAGTAAAAGGTTTTTTCCCATCGTACCCTTGGAAAGATGGAAAGAAAGGGGAAAAATATAGTGAAGAAATATCTGAGGACACGTGTAAGCATCCTAGATAAGGAGATTATGATACTAAAGTGAGGGCGAAGTACTGAAGGATCTTCTTGGTATTACACAGTAAACGATACATCAACCACATCAATCAGAGGTTATAACCCGTGGAAAGTAAAAGAGAATATCAAGGGACAAGTTTGGATGAGGAGACATGGCATTAAATGAGCTTACAAAGTACGCCTGATGTAATCAGAAACATTTAATGCACCTGACAAAAATCGATGCAGGCTTTTTGGATCATGACTAAGGAAGGAACAAGTAGCCACTATCTCCTCGCGTCATGTCCAGAGAAAGTCAAAAAAAAGGCCAACATATCAATAGAACCATAGAAGACTCGGGGCATGACATCCTGAGTAAACTACAACAACTCAGATATAAGTGTCCAACACTGAAGTTTGGTTGTATGATACTCTTTGTCTATAAATAGAGCTTAGCCAAGAGAGAAAATGAAGGATAGATTGATTGAGAGAGAGAGCTATAACAAGTGGAAAAGAGTAATTTTGAGTGTTCTTGGTGAGATTGAGTTTATATCTTTGTAAGTTCAACCTCTTTCTAATAAGATCAAACATTTACCCCGTGGACGTAGGTAATCATCCCAAACCACGTACATCTCTTGTGTGATTACTAATTACTGTGTTTTTAGTTTTACTTGATTACCTTCTAATTTGAAAATGAATGGATAGATGACTGTAGTTAGATTTTGTACGACTACAACTTTGTTAAGGCAACACCTTAATTGCTTGGCTCGCATGAGATGCGTTTTTTTCAATCTTTAAAAGTAATACGCAAAAGTTAAATAAGTCGTACGACGTAAAATTCGTGAACCAAAGGTTTTTTTTATGGAGGAAAACAGTTAACAGTCTCTTTTTGTTTCACATGTCATGGAGTGCAACTTCTGAAACCCAAGGGTTTTTTTTCTTTTTTGTGGGTTGTAGAGGATTTGCACATGGGGGAAGCAATAACCATTAGTTTAATAAATGGTTGAGAATTTTGAGCTGAATTTACTCAAAAACTGTTGCAACAAAGATTTGTATAAAATAATTTAGAAATATCTTTAGCAAAAATTGGATAACAAAATAATCAAATGTTCAATAAATTGGGGAAAAAATCTAAATTGAAACCATTGCTACATTTTTGATGGTATGAATCGTATGATACCCATATGCTGAGTAGCCTTGAAGTGGGCACTTACAAAAAGGGAAAGTGGAAAATATAAAACTAGCACACGATAGAATGGCCTCCGACACCTTACCTAGGTACTACTACTTTTTACCTAGCTTGCGTAAAAAGTTTATTTAAACTAGAAAAAACATTGATTTGATTTAATATAAAAAAAAAGGTTAATTGACGTTTGGTACTTTGGTTTTGTCTAGTTTTAGTATTTGGTCCAACATTTGTTCAATGTTAGGACTTGGTACCTGGACTATATGTTGACCCGTGTTGACTATGTTAACTGATGACGTGAATAACTTTTAATCAATTAAATATTTAATTATTAAAATGTATTTAACTTTACTAACAATGACCTAACAAGTCCTTAACCCTTGGGTTCCCCAACTAAAAACTAAGGGCGCTAAATTGACGTTTTTTTAATTTGGACCAGATCATTCATCTTCTCTTCTTCCCCATCGTCACCAACACCTCTTTTCCACACAAAAAATATTGCAGAGATAGCGATTGTAATCTCTTTTACTATGAAAAATCTGGTTTTGAAGATCCCCAATTTCGAAACTTCTTCTAGAATCCATGTTTTAGTTCGCTTGTCTGAATAAAATAAGGGTTGTTTATCTTTTTCTTTATATGATGTTGATGGTGATTGGGATTCTCTATCCATTGAATTAATTGATTAGGAAATTCGTTCTAGGTAGGATATTTGAGGTATTTGGGAATTTTATTTAGGGTTTACTGAATAAATGATTAAATGTGATCTTTCAATTCTATTTGGGGATATTATTTAGGGTTTACATAAGAAATTGAATGTAAACCAAACTCTCATAAACTTTCACTTATTCATACACATCCAATTGCAGAATTCTTCTTATTAATATGCAATTTGGTTTACCCACTCGATGCCCTTCTATCATTACGAATCTGTAGTTGTTTAGGCTCAACGACCTTCTTTTGTTTCGTGCAATGGGGTGAGGCTGAAAGTTTTTAGGTGGTCATGGGTCCAAGGATGAGACAAAACATAACATCTTATTAGCTTTTTCATAATTAGGTTCATGTAAGTGCTACATCCAAGTGGTCAAAATCTTCTTTCTTCATCTGCTAACTTTGAAGTTCCAATAGATCTCTGAAGTTCCAATAAATCTCTTTGGGGCAATTCGAGATTATTAAGCCTTATTATTTCAGCTATTTATTTGGCTCTTGTGGTTGTTTTTGTTGTGGTTTATGATGGGATTGCGTTGATTAAGCTTGTGGAATGGAAGATTTAGACTTCTAGAATGACACCAGATTTTGATTTGAAGAAAACAATTAATCCATCCATGTATCACAAACAGAAGAATATACAGTATCTGTGTTAATTAATGTTTACTCTTTTTAAGACTTGTGCGTGAGAACGAGATTTGCTGAGCGTTCTCTCATTCTAAAGGATCCAGGAGACAAAGAACGATACTTTGACCAAACCACTCACTTAAGATATTCATAGAAGATATTCCTGTAGAACAAGATCATGTGATTTTTTAGTTCTCACGTGCTAACGGCATCATTAACGGTGTTAAGTAAATATAATTTATTTTTTATTTTTAATAATTATAAACATAAGTCAAATCTTAACCGAGTCAACTAAAGTCAACGTATAGTCTAGGTACCAAGCCCTAATATTGGAAAAATATTATACCAAAGACTAAAAATGGACAAAACTCGAGTACGAAACGTCAATTAACCTAAAAAAAAGATATTTATCTCAGTTTAGGACTGCACAAAGGTCGGTTTGGCTCGGTTCTTTGGAGTACCGAGTACCTGTACCGACCTAAGGTTGATTTTCTAATATGGAACCGATATCTATCCCCACCAGGGTCGCTTCGTCTCTAGAACCGTACCTGCATGGTCGGTTGGGTCCTGGTCCGGTTTCGATTTTGTACCTATGTGAATAAAAATTTTGTTTATGGGGATGTTTTACCCATCGGCAACCGAATTTTCTTGAAATTAAAGCAAATACACGAGGCACAAAGTTAATACATTAGAAAGGTCCATCAACTTAAACCCTTAACACACACTTTATTGAGTTTATCTATCTTATTACTCATTCCTATCATCTTCTTCAGTCACTTACTATAAACAGAGATAATGCTAAACCCAAAGATAGATTAATCATTCATTTTCCAAAGATAGATTTGATCCACCATATACCAGTGGTATCTTTAGGTCCTTTTTCTTCTATTGGAGGATCTGTCTGTGGAATTTTATGCCATTTCTTCACATCGTATCCTTCATTTTTTGCCTTCTCCAGTAGCTCATTGTATATATATCTTCCTCTATATGGGTAATCCTACACAGTATCTAGACATAACAAAAAAAAAAAATTAATAAAAAGGGGGAATAATTCAAAAAAGACTTTACTTTGTTGTAGGTTCGAATTGTCAGTATATCAATACATAATAACTAACGGAACACTATCAAGCAAATTACTAATGAGTCATTTAGTGCTAATGACAGTGTTAGTATATAATGATCGTAAAGATCATCAACAATGGTTAGAATGACCATGCATCAATAGTACTACTACTAGACATAGTACTGATCAGAAAGCTCGGGTTCCTCTTTTTTTCCTAACCAAAGACGAATGATAGAGACTAGAGAGCATTTAAAGACGGATTTTTCTTTTTTCTTTCTTTTGATTACGGATAAGCTTCGTAAAGCTTTATCAGTCAATTACTGAATACATAAATCTATAGATTGAAACTGGCCACAAAATTTAGCAAGTAAAAAAACAGTGTACTGCTCAAGTTAACAATCAAAGTGACATCAGATAAGAATTCATCTAAAAGTCTATAACTTTCATTTGATCCTAATAGAGACTACGGTAAGAATTGAAATGAAAAAACAAAAAAGAACATTTATCAAAACTCTAAAAAAGATCAAACCTTTATCATATTTGGCCATACATTAAAAACCCAAATCAAACAAGTGAAGAACTGAAGAAGGAGAACAAGAAAAAGAAGGTGGTGATTTTGGTGGTAGAGTCTGTGATAGTGAGTGGTGGTGGTTGTCTCTCTGTGAAGAAAAACTGAAGAAGAAAAAGTGAAGAAGAAGAGGAAAAGTGGTGGTGGTTGTGGTTCGAGTGAGAGGTAGGGATGGCAATTTACCCCACCCAAAGCCATTCCCGTGGGACCCGCCCTTATGGGGAGGGTTTTTCCCATATAAACGGGGTATGGGTTGGTACGAGTAAAACCCGAAAATAGTGATGCGGAGATGAGATTCAAGGTCCCGTCCCATATCCTCCATGTAGCTTGTTATATTTAAGATTTAGATTTTTATTATAAAAATATTATTATAGGTTGATTAATTATTTTCTTTATTTTTCGGCGAATTTTATGAATTTAAAATTTTAAAATGCACTGTCTAGGTTATTATCATTTTTTGAACTATTATATTGTTATTTAAATTTTATTTTTTACAAAGTTTTAAATATCCTTTATAATGTTATGGATAACCCATGGAAAATCCATTCCTACGAATATTTCCCATACCCTTACCCGCTCCAGTTTTTATGGATAACGCGTAGGGTATGGTTGTTGTTTTTTAAACGGGAAGGAGGGGATTTAAGGTCCCCATCCCATACCCGCCCCATTGCCATCCCTACTGAGAGGGAGAGTTAGATTAGAAACTAAATGTTAGGGTTAAATCGTGCACGGCTAGGATTAACTGAACCTAAGGTTATATCATTCGGTACAGACGGTACGAGTCGGTCAAGATTCATTAAAGAACCGGTACCTATCCTGATCATCCCATCTGTTCTGGAATCTAGAACCGGTACTTGTGTCGAGCCCCTCGGTTCCTGTCCGGTTCCAACGGTTCTGGATCGGTCCTGGTCGGTTCCTGTGCATTCCTACCTTAGTTAGCTAAGTTTACTACTAATTCTTAGAGTTCATTCCACTCAATCTTGCTTTCTCGCTACTAATTGTAAATATGGTCATCATTTTCTTTTCAATCGGTAAATCGAGGTTTATCGGCCCCAAAGACCCACTTAGGGATTTTAAATGTTATATCTATGTGATACCCCCCTATTCAATGGAGATAATTCCTTCGGATGAGATACTTCGTTGTGTTGTTTCCTTCTTAAATCTTACATATATTCTTCACGGATTAATCTTTCTCTAATTTCAGATTTACTGTTGTTGTGATTTTGTATTGCTGATTTTAGGTTATCGCAATTGTTTCTAAGTGTCTAAACCTTGCCATTAGAAGAGGTAAGCTTCTCTTAATGCTATGTATCTTCTATATGTATTTTTTGTACCTAAAATTACTTGTAGGCACAAAACACGATTGATTTGATGATGATGAAATGAAAATAAGGTAAGAACACAAATTATAAATAATGGAGACAAGAATTTAACGTGGTTCGGCAAGTTATGCCTACGTCCACGGATGAATCCCCTTGGGGAGAGAAGTTTTATTGATATAAGTATTACAATGGTTTTTCTTTGAGAGAGCTTTAAGTAGCTGAAATGTGGTGAAAAATGGGTAAATCTCATGTGTCATTTGAGTTGGATATCAACCTCAATTTATAGGCAGAAACCAAATCTAGTTGTAGTTATCCCAAATAACCACATAGATTTATACGTATCCTTTAATATTTGTATCTATCCTTGAAGATCCATGTCTATCTTCTCCATACTTGTGCTTATCTGGAAAGATCCTTGTGTATCTTCTCAATATTTGTCTATCTTGGAAGATCCATATCTATTTTCACAAGATTATTGTATATCCTAAAAGATCCTTGTCTATCTTCTCAGGATTAATTTACATATATCTTGGAAGATCCATATCTATCTTCTCAGGATTTGCGCCTATCTTGGAAGATCCTTGTTTATCTTCTTAGGATTTGTGTCTATCTTGGAAGATCCTTATATATCTTCCTAAGATTTATACATATCTTAAAATGAGTTCCAAAATAAGTTAATTAGGCTTCTCTAATAATCCAGACCGGGCTTCTAATAAGCTAAATGGGTTTCAATCATAACTCATCCATGTTTCCATAATAAACCCACGTGCTTCTATATTAATCCAACTGGGCTTCCAAAATAGGCCCAGAATGTCTCTATGTTTGATCAATGGACTTCTATGATAAGTCAAGTGGGCTTCCTCAATAAACCCAGAATGTCTTTATAATAGACTAATGAACTTCTATGATAAGTCAACTGGCTTCCTCAATAAACCTAGAATGTCTATATCATAGACTAATGGACTTCTATAACAAGTCAACTAGGTTTCCTCAATAACCCCAGAATGTCTTTACAATAGACTAATGGACTTCTATAATAAGTCAACTGGGTTCCTCAATAAACTCAGTATGTTTCTATAATAAACAAGATAGGCTTCTACAATAATCCAACTGGGCTTCCTCATTAAGCCTAGTGTGTTTCTTTAATAAACAAGATAGGCTTCCACAATAAGCCAGCAGAACTTCCAAATTAAGTAAGACTGTAATTATGAAATGGCTTGTGCGACTCACGCGTGTACTATTTGATAATGGTACAAACAGTATTATATCTAAGTTTTAGCCTAACTTAAATTCATATAGAGTTATATATTATTATCCATGAAACCCTTATAAACTAACCCTTCACATTCCATTGCATGAATCACTTGTGTATCCCCTTAATTTTTCAGTCGTCCAAAAAAGCCCCGATATCACAGTGAACTATTCCAAGTAAACCTTTCTTTACTGCACCTTCAATGCCAACATCTTCACTTTGTTGTCTTTGGTCTTATTATTTGTAAACTTTGCATTGAAATGATAATACATGTTTCCCCTACCACCATGTCATATGTTTGGATTGGTGAGGTTTTCATCTGACCAAATAGGTTACAAACAACTTGAACCTGAGAATTGGATGGTAATTCTATTTCTACGCAGTGCCACCATACCACATGTCGTCATATAATCTTTTCCGATGGAATTTCTTTGTTGGTGGTGTCTAATCTTTTACAGTTTATTTTACAATGTTCAAGTTATGTATGCCTTAAGTTAACTGGAGGTTCAGAGGTTTATTTTAGTTAGACGTTTTGGTATTCGTTACTCTTCCTTGGTTTGAACTTTTCCATGCTTGAGTCTGAGTTTTTTTCATCATAAGACAAGGTAGGTTTTTTGCGAAGATTTAATCATGGTGCAAGAAGGGGATCATTCACAAAAAAAAATTTATGGGATGATGCTAGCTGAAGAAGACTTGGTGTTTTTTGAGGTCATGATTTGTACCAAGAACACACAGATGGGGTTCTCGTTTAAATTTTTTTTTTAGAAAACCCGCTACAACTTAGTTACTTTATGGCTTAGGCGGTCATTCTTTAGATCGAAATTTACAAGGGTTAACAGAGAGTCTTGTACCTAAAAAATCATTTTTGCTAGACGCTACAACATATATATTATCCCCAAATACCATAAGACATTCAAAGGATAAGTACTTTTGCAATTACTTCTACAAGCGACACCAATCATAACTGCTGCATCCTTTCTTATGGAACTCTTTGAGACAAGATGATTCATGCAATCATTCACAACAATTAATATAAACAACCACAGATCCTTAAGAAGTTATTAACTTATCATCCAAACATAAGCAACACTCAATGGAATTCTCGCAATATATCTCTTATGTATCATAGAAATGAGTATTTTAGCATGGAATTGCCAGAGTGTGAACCAACAATCCACGATATATCATCTACGAGGACTAGTCTCAGCTCACAGACTCTCTCAGAAAATTTGACACACTCACAATTATTCTTTTTATAGTCCAACCACCTCAACATACAAATCCTCACCCACACACAGAGTTATATCCATGCACTCATCACCCCACCACCACCAATACAACCGTTTTTTTACTGGTATATATGGTCTTCCGCACATTCCTCCAAGATGGGACTTATGAATGATTTCACAACCTTATTTCCACCTACCAAAATGACATGGTTACTTATGGTGGACTTTAATGAAGTTACCAACCAAGAGGAAAATAAAGGAGGTAAACCCATCACCTTTGCTCAAACACAGTCGTTTCTCAGTATGATGAATGAAGTGGGTTTAATAGATCTTGATTTTCAGGGAGATCCGTTTAATTGGTCAAACCACCAACAATGTTCGAATTTTATCATGGAAAGGTTGTATTGTGCAATATCCAATCAACAATGGAGAACCACTAATCCGCATATGGCAGTTACACAGCTAATGTGCATAGCCTTAGACCATGCACCTATTCTTCTTCGTCTTAAGGCTCTGAGCTAGCGAGGTTCGAATAATTATAAATTTGAATATTTTTGGATTTCTCACCCTCATATCCATCAAGTGTTTATAAAGAGCCTGGGACCGAGAGAAATACAGCGACCCTTCTCTAGAACTACAACTCAAACTGATAACAACCAGTAAGGTTATCACTCAATGGAATCGTGCCACTTTTGGACATCTGCCTACTATGATCAAGACTTCCACGACCCAGATAAAGCAAGCATAATATCAATGTACAATAAAAAAATGATCTAAGGATTTACAATTTGGCCTTGATACAAAGCTATGCGACCTGCTGGAAGAAGAGAGCAAGAATCCAATGGTTACAGTCTTGAGACAATAATACAACTTTATTCCATACCACGACAACTATCCATCGAAGCTGCAACAACATACAACAACCAAGGACCAGTATAACAATTGGATAATGAACAAAGAGCAGATCTCCAATCTCTTGGAAGATCATTACACCTACCAATACACAAATCCCAATACCTCATATGATGAAGAACTCTTCTCAACAGTCGCTCCAATATTATCTCAAAGGCAATGTTTGATGCTTACTCAAAAAATTGCCAATGAAGAAATAAAAAATACGCTTTTCTCTATTGGATCAGAACGTGCTCCATGGACGGACGGCTTTACCAGTAAGTTTTTGAAGGTTTTCTGGGATACTACCTACGGTTCAAGATTTTTTTCGCAACCTGAACATACATCCGCTTGTGAACCACACAAACCTTACACTGATACCAAAGGTAAAACACCCATTAACGCCAACACAATTCCAACCCATCGGTTTATGCAATGTAACCTACAAAATTATTATCAAAATCTTGGTAAACAGTTTACGTCATATAATTCCTTTTTTTAATAAGCCCCTATCAGAGTGTTTTTGTATCTCAAAGATCAATTCACGATAACATTGTTATTGCTTGCGAATTATACTACCGCATCAAATCCTCACCCATAACCAAATAACCAAAAATTGCTTTGAAATTAGATATCCAAAAAGCTTATGATAGCTTAGATTGGGGATTTACACGGTGAGATTTTAAAGAATTGGGTTTCCCGGAAACATTCATAAAGTATTTTATGTTCTGCATAACAACTGTTACTTACTCCATTAATATCAATGACACACCACATGGTTGCATCTCACAGACTAGAGAATCATACAGGGAGACCCTCTTTCACCATATGTGTTCATAATTTAGGGACAAACCAAATCAAGGGACTCAACATTTTAAAAAAGTCCCCACCAGATTCACTCATCACGTGCAAAGCCTCAACCGATAGCTGCAATCATCTCCAACAGCTCTTACACTTCAACTCAACATCGGCGGGTCAACTCATCAACACTAATAAATCAACAATCATCCACCACCCGAGGTTACCATAAAACTCGGTAAACGAGTTACAAAGTATTTTCAACATGTCTGCCACTGCAATACCACCATGCTATCTAGTAGTACACTTCAAACATGGAAGATCCTCGGCACATATATTCACTCCTCTACTTGAACGACTCACGAGGAAGGCCAAAGTGTGGAAATCAAAATGTTTAACTACGGCTGGAAGGTTAGTACTCATAAACCATTCTCTTACTCATACTCCTAGCCACTTGATGCAAACCCAACTTTTACTTACCCATGTGCACAATAAGATTGATCAAACTACTAGGATTTTTTCTTAAGGCCACGATCCCACGACAAGGAAACTCCATCCATTGGGCTGGATAAGTTAACAAAACGGAAAACTCAATGAGGGCTAGAAATCCGAAAGAGTGCAACCCATAACAAGGCACTTCTCATTAATAGAACATGAAAAATCCATCACCAACCGGATTCAATTTGGGAAAACCTTTATAAAGAGGAACACCTGAAAAAAATATTTTCCATATGGATACCCCGTTCTAAATTCGGCAAGCCCGCAATGGAAACAACTCTTTTCCCTAATCCCAAACATCAAACCCCATCAATTCAACCATAATGGGAATCGAACAACGACATATATCACCTCGAATTGGATACCAAACCACCCACCCCTCACCCAAAATAATTTTCAAAACATAAGCATCATGGATGATCTTATTGACCCACAAACCCATACGTGGCGGCACAAAAAATTGACACATATTTCATATTTAGTCACCTTTAGAATCAGTAACATGCATCTCCCCTATAATGATCCACCTGATAAGATCGTCTGGCCATACACTAAGTCATGAAACTATACCACCAGTTCTGGGTACAAAGCCCTGACTCAACAATTAGATCAAAACAACCAAAGCATACTACCACCCGCAATTTTTTTTGGACATTACCTTGTCAACCAAAAATACATCTTTTCTTGTGGAAAACACTAAATAAAGGATTATCCACCTTCACCATCCTGAAAATAATTCACGTCACCCCCTCACACTGTTTTCCAATATGTAATTTGGACTCTGAACAACATACAATCTCCTTCTAAAATACCAAT
The DNA here is from genome assembly GCA_023531435.1 of Papaver californicum. Taxonomy (NCBI): domain Eukaryota; kingdom Viridiplantae; phylum Streptophyta; class Magnoliopsida; order Ranunculales; family Papaveraceae; genus Papaver; species Papaver californicum. Next base: position 176,470 of record JAJJMC010020524.1, on the reverse strand, counting down.
CCTTAGTAACGGCTTGGCATATCTTATTCGCTCACTACTCTACAGATCTGAATTTCAATCGCCACAGCCCACCTTCTAGTGACAAAACCACTGCTATCCACCAACTACTCCAAAATAATTTACCTACCTATATTACCACTTCTTTTTGCTTTCTATTTTGGTCCTTATGGCTAGCTCGAAATGGATTTATCTACCGAAAAAAAGAAACTACAGACCAACATAGTCAGAGTTTCCATACAAGTACAACAAGAATTCACTTGGGCTATAGAGTGCTCCTTCCACATCTGCCCAACGCGACTCCGCTACCCAAAAACAATATCCACCACCGAATCACAACAACAATCTCGGTTGGATGGACACCCCCAGAACCGGACTGGATAAAGATTAATGTGGATGGGGCAACAAGAGAACACCCGTCCAGGGCCAGCTGGTGGAGGTTTTATCTGCAGGGATTCCTCAACTACCATGATCACAATAATTTTACAACCTTTAGGGATCACCACAACTTTAATGTCAGATACATGGGCTATGCTTATGGAAGTCGGAACAACAACAACAAGACAATGGATGAAGGTCAACTTTGAATCAGACTCACAAAATCTAATCCATTTCATCCAATGCAAAACCGAAGCACCGGGGTACTTGAGAAATATGCTCAATGAAATCACGTGCCTACTGCAATGCATCCCACATCACACTATCAACCATACCTATAGAAAAGGAAACCAAGCGGCAGATGGGCTTGCAAATCATGCGGCAGACGGAAGCCAACATGGATCTTTTGCAACAACAATTTGGGAATATGTTGTTCCTAGTTTCTTGAGCTAAATAATAACCAATGACTCTATGGGTGTAACATACCCAAGTGTAATCCCTTTATAAGTTGTTTATTTTAGTTTATGCTTCACAAAAAAAAAAATATATATATATATATTAAATAAATACAAATTAATCAAGTTGGTAAAAAATTGATCTTGAAATTCAAGAGATTTAAATTTAAAGAAAGGTTAATTGACGTTTGGTATTTGGGTTTTGTCCAACATTAGTGTTTGGTCTAACTTTTGTCCAACTTAGCGTTTGGTACTTGGAAAAGATGTTGACCCGCATTGACTAAGCTAAGTTTTGACTTCTGTTTAATAATTTATTTAAAAAATTAAATAAAATTTAAATATCAAAAAGTTTACTATTATACCCTTCATATTACTAATATTTTCATATCAATTGAATTGGATCGGCCAGTGAGTCGACTCGGCTGGACTGAAATTCGGCAGAGTTCTCTTTGCTTTCTGGATCTTTTCCGGCATATTTTAGGCCATTCTAATGGGTCATTCCCTGCAATATTTAACACATTCATTCACAATCATTGAACTAATCACAACCTATCATCAGTTCTACCATTTCAATTGATTTACGACATCACATTCAATCTTCAGTCACTATCCTCACTGTCTTTCCATCCATAGTAAATCACCATCTCAGAAACTGTGATTTTTTCTTGATCTTAAAACAGTACCAAAAACCCATCTTCAATCTCTAATTCTTTCCTTCTAATGCTCAATCTCGAGCCAGAGACAAACCCATCTCAACTCCATTTCTTGACTTCGATTCTCTCTTCTTTGCTTCCCTTGTTTCAATTCCACAAAACCCCATCTCAAATATCGAACCACTTCTTCTTCACTGTCTTGATTTCTCTCTAATTTTTTCTTCAACCTCAACAGTGAAAAACCCTAACTCCATTTTCTACCATCGTCAATTTTCGAGTTCAAGCTTCCCTTATCCATTTTTGAGCAACTACAAGCGAAATCACCTATCAGCCCTTTCTTCTTCTCCTATTTCTTCGATCTGAAACTGAGCTCCACATTCAATGATTTCTCTCATTTCCATTTCCCCCTTTGAAATGTCGGCGTAAGAGAAACATAAACAAAATTCAATATCAAAATCCAGAGAATTTTTTTTTGAATTTTAAGTTCAAACTTACATATGAAATGTAAAAAACTATCAAATTACTTCCAATTATCTCCTTATCTCTCTCTCTAGATCTCTGCAACGAGCAACCAATAAGTTTTCGGAACTATCTGTCTCTCTCGAATTTTGATTTGAGAATTTTGAAATGAAAAGAAGCGCAAACAATCGGAGATTTGGCGTACTTAAGAACTAATAAGATTGCTCTGACTCTCCATGTATGTTTGATATTGGTGGTAGTATTGAACTGAAGGAGGAGAAGACGATGGAAAATGGTATAAATTTATGGGTTTTATTTGGAACCATTGATTTGATGGTTTTGTTAAGAACCTTTGGATCTAAAGGTAAATTCGTAATTTCACAAAAAATGTTACACAAAATTAATTAAAATTAATCTTAACCGAGCAACCAAAGTCAACGTCAAATCTAATTAGAAAACCCTAAGTTGGACAAATGTTATACCAAATACTAAAGTTGGACAAAATGTTAGTACCAAACACCAATTATCCCTTAAAGAAATTACAGTTTTAGTTACCAACCGTATAAAATGTATCAATTACCAAGAAATTTTCCAAGTATTACTAAATCTAAATATCAACTCCAAATACGAATTCAAAATAGTACATCAATTATTATCAATAAAACTAAACGTAAATTATCAAGTTAAAATCAACTAATACGTAGATAGAATAAATATTATATATATGGTACCAGTACGCAAACCCGATTTATTTGATTATTTCAATCATTCATAGGGGCCATTATATAAGCAAACATAATATTACACACACATTGTGCTATTTTTCTCTTCAATTCTAATAAAAAAGGTTTAGCTACCCATATTTGCAGCAATAAATAAGAAACACAAGGCCAAAATCACTTTTATTAAATTCATTAATGATCGACCATATAGACAAAAATATGCTCACTTAATAGGTGCATCGATAACGTTTTCTTGTCTCAAAATACATGTAGCAATATTCTTCCAAAGGATCAAAAATAAAACCAAAATTATAAAAAATGATAAAAGAGTAATATATCACTTATTAATCTTTTCCCAAAAATACCCCACGTCCCCTAGCCAATCCTTATCCTTTATATATTCTTCCACTTTCTTTCTTTTTTTTATATGAAAAAAGCTAAAATTTTATCAAGGAAATTGAAAAGAACAAACAAAAAATATAAAGAGCAACACCCAATTATAAAAGCCCAAATCAAATAAGAAAGCCCAAATACATAATAGTCTGATTGTTCTAATAAAATTTTCCAATACATAATTATCTCCATGAAAGTAACATACCTAAATAAATCAGTTATAGGTCTCTAAAAGAAAATGATGGCTTTAACTTCGTTATTGATCACTTCCACCTTCCTTTTAGGCTTGTTAGACATTACTCTTTGATTCCTCTAAACCCAAATAACCCAAAAAATTACAAATAATAGTAGATCCCAAACCTTTATTTATTCCTTTTTTCTCTTTCCAAGCCAACAATTCTTGCATCATGTGTTTCACCTTTGACAATTTTGAGATTGTAGCCTTATAAGAAGTAGTTCCAAATTTTACTAATGCAACAATGTAAAACTAATAGATTCATATTCAATGTTGCACAAAGAACAGGTAATGTTTGCTATCAACCAACCTCTCCTATTTAGATTTACAATAGTGGGTAAAGCATTTTGTACTGCAAGCCATTTGAAGTTTTGAGCTTTTGGGGTACTAACTTATCCAAATACTTTTGTAATGGAAAAGTTGTAACTGATTGGAAAGATTGTGTTGGTTTCATAACTAAGAGTAGCATTTTTTTGTCAGAAATTTTAAATCATTAAGAGAAAATCATTAGTGGAGTCAAGTGCAGGTTGTTACTATTGAATATTAAAAATAATGAAGACTTTAGAGACTTGAGGTTTTTTGGTGTTTCTAATCTTGGCGTAATTATCTGCTTGAATTGATTATCATTATCTTGGTTGATGTTGATCAAGGAGTTTCAGATCTATCATATCTTGTTATCTTGGTATCTTAAATTCAAACAAAATATCCTTGACTCTGATTTATCATATAATATCTTGTGTATTTGTGATTGGATTTGAGTGGTTAGTAAATAGTTTGATTCCTTGTTATTTGTGTGATGTCCTAATTTGCATAAGTCTTTACAAGGGTAAAGCAACACTTGGTTGTGGATTCTGGCAAGTGATTCTATACGCGTTGGCCAGATTGGTTATAGGCGTACGAATACTGATGAAACTGAGTAACTAGGATAGTTTATTCGGTCTCTACTATAGGAAGTTGCGATAGTAAATATGTATAACGACTTAATTATGAGAGTATTCAAAACTGGACTAGGTCCCGAGGTTTTTCTGCTAAACAGTTTTCCCATTAACAAATCCTGTGTGTCTGTGTTATTTATTTTATTCCGCAATTATATTGTTTAACTTTATAATTAAAATAAATACACTTACATTTTAACAAAGATCTTGGATGGATCCCATAATTTATATCTTGAGTGGTTTTGTAGATAATATCCAAGACATTCTTGTCAAGTTAATCTTTTGTATCTATATGATCAAAAAAGGTTATACAAGGCTTGTCTGATATAGATTATTGAAAAAGAATTGATGGTGTACTCATTACCCTCGTCTTTTCGATATATTCTTGCCTTTGATGAAAGCACCCTCAAATTCTGATAATATAGAAGGCATGACCTTTTTCAATCTTTCAGTTAACATCTTATAAATGATCTTATACAAACTACCAATGAGGTCTAAAAGTCTGAAATCTTTAGTTGTTAGTATGTCTTCTTTCTTAGGGACCAAATATATGAAGGAGCAATTCACTCTCCAGTTCACAACTTTCTAGAGAGTGAAATGCATACAGTACTGCGATTAAATCTTCTTTAATAATTAATATGCCAACACTTGTCACAGAATTCCAAGATGTATCAATCTGGACCCGGTGTTTTATTATGACCAAAGTGTTCACTTCTTACTTCTTCTTCAGAGAAAGTAGTGATGGTATTTGTGATAGTGGTAAGAATGGGTTTGTTTCAGAACTTGTGAAGATTGATTTTTAGACTCAAGTTCTAATAATTAAATTAAAAAACTCAAAAAAAAGTTGGTATCAAGATTATAAAAAAAGCACTGAGACTCAGGATCCCACCATTAACCAATTAAAGTGATTCAATCTAATCAATATTCATGCAATTCTTTACGTTTAAAGTGATTCTAATATATTACAAAAGTAGATTTCAAAGTAACAATTGTAAATCAAAAGTATAAAACATCAACAAACCTAGGCTAAGCATGCTCTATCAAAAGAAATCAGAACTACTTAATAAAAATCCTTCAATCAATTTTTAACCAAAGCAAATAATCATAAAAGAAATTATAAAAATCAATTAAAATGGAAATATACCACTTTTCTTGGAACAATGACTTCATCCGTCGCCTTAGCAAAGGGGTTTAGCTCCTCATATTAATTACTTGCTCAAAATAATGATGTATGGCTCAAAGTGTTTACAGATAATAAAAAAGAGTGAAAATAATGAAAACTGGAAATTAGCAACATTTGTAGGCGTTGCGAACTCAATGTTACAGAGGGAAAAATGTTTCACTGAAAATAAATGTTGTAAAGCTGAAGATATTCGTTGCACATGGGTTGAAGGAACCGTTGCCTATTCCATTTTCTTGAGCAGCAGCAGAATTTCTCTGCAACTCTTGATTTCTTCTCTGTAGCCTCTCTCGAATCTCCCTTTTCCCTCGATGACATCCTTCAACTTTTTATATACCCACAGACCCCAAGAATCTCCTCAATTAATCGAGAATAATTCTCTTTAACTTTTCTTCCATTAATGGAGAATAATTTCCTTTTATTTCTCTGCACGCTGTTTTCTCCAACTAGCACACTCCAACCTCATTGAGTTCACGTTCAGAAGGTGTTAGACACGTTCTATACTCGTGCAAACCTTGCAAAGATAGAGAAAATCCCGAGAATATCTCATGGGAATATATTTCTTCAAAACCACGTGAACAACCCAAGTTTTTCGATTCCAACACAATTACCAATCATGTTTAGTCAAAATAGGATATTCCCAATCAATTCCAGCGATTAAATCTCTCTCAAACAGGTTCAAAAATCGAATCCTAATTCTGCAACATTTTTCCCGCCAAAATTTTGTGTTTAAAATGATGAAGATGAAGTGCCCTGATCCAAAACATAGGTGCCTTTAACAGCTAGGGTGCCTTGAACACTTTTTCGAGCCAATTTTTCCAAAAAAAAAATTATCTCCCAAAAATACCTACACACATAAAACACCATAATAAGTATAAAATCGAGCACTAATAATATAAAAAATTAAGATAAATTAGACATAAAAATGTGTCTATCAAGTATCTCCCAATATTATGTTTTGGTTGTTGGAGTCTAGTTGGAAAGGAAGACCATTTAATTTAGGTGAGTACCGATATTGTTCCTTGAATAAGTTGGAGTAGTAAAAAGCAATCTTTACCTTCCACCATCAATTTGACTACTTACCTTCCACTAGCAATTTGACTATTGCATTAGTTTTTCTTCTTGCATTCACAATCTTATAAAAATATTTGGTCTTTTTGTCTCTAGAATTGATAACTTGATACCCCTGTTTCCGCCGATTCTCAAAGCCTAAAACAAATTTTTTTGTCCCAAATTGTGTCTATAATTGGAAGATCGTTCCGGACGATTACGGAACTCTACATCAAAATTTAGGCCCGACTGTTAATTATGTTCATAACTTCTCTTCCCGACGTCGAAATGATCTCATTTTCTTTGTGTTGGAATCGTCTATTGAGGATTGAGGTGAATCTTTCTGGATTAGAATGAGTTCCACTTAGCCTTTGATCCTTCTTTATTTGTAGTATTTTACTTCGTTGTTTATTTATATGACAACAAATCTCTTTTTTCTTCTTTGGTTGAATTAACTTTAAAATCTCTTAAAAAATTAGAAAATTAAAAAATTAAAACAAATAATGTAAAAACTAATAAAAAAAACAAATGAATTAAAATATTAAATTAGTGCAAATAATACCCACATCCTATAGAAGATTTAGAAGGCTCATAGACGATCACACCTTTAAGAATATCAATTCTATCCTTGGCCTCTACACATAGGCTGGCTCACGGTTACAAGAAACCCGGGCCCTAGTTACAGGGGATATGGTGACTGTTAGTAATATCAATGACGTGGAGGTCAGAAGTGCCAAGTGCCAAGTGCCAGCTAGAATAACCCTAACCCACTTTTGGGCGTTCATTTGCCCTCGAAGCTTCAGTAAAAAGGCCTTAAAGTCGGACTACACCCTTCATCAGTGATAAGGCAGGGCCAAGTTTTTCCTGAGAAATTTCCATTTCTTGATCATCAAAAGACAAAACTCTTAAACCCTAATAAACCCAAACTCTTAAATCACCATGAATCTCTGTAAATTATTTGCAATAAATTTATCATCATCTCAATCAACAATAAGACGACTATGTATAGTTCTTCAATCATCTCACCTTTTCTCCTCCTCCTTGTCATCATCATCCCCAGAACCAGAACCCGAATTGTTAGTTTCTGAATCGAAGAATAATACTAATAATCAGGAACTTTTTAGGTTTGAAATTAATCCTAAACTCCAACCTCAAAAATATACTGGTAATCTTGATTGGCCAAAACCTAGTCAAATACCATGGCTATCAAACAAAATTAATTCTATTAACTTGATTGGTTCAGTTTCTATGCCTGTTCAATTCCAAGATGAATATCCCGATGGAAAATCTACAATCATAGCAATTCTTTCAACTCGTGGTGATTCGGCTCCGCTTCGGTAGGCTTTATTAACTCTTAATTCAATATCACTGTCAAATGTATGTATTACTTTACTTTGCATTGAGCATGATTCACTTTTTCCCCCTTAGGATCCCCATAATCTTCAAAGGTTATCTAGCAGATATTGCTGCTGAGCATTTAAAAGAAAAGGACATTGTTCATGTAGCTGGACATTTAATCGGAGATTCACTTCCACCAAAACTTGTTAAAGAATATGGTCATTTTGGTATCCAGGTATGGTTTTGCTGAATTCCCACCCAAAATGCATATATGTGATACCTATCATGTGTTATATGAATTAGAATGACACACTAGCCTTTATTCGATTCAGGTGTTTGACTATGTAGTCTTCTTCTTGCATTAGTTACTTTTTTCTTTTTCTTTAGAAAGTAGATGGTTCATGAGAAATTTTGTCATCATATGTTTATAGAAGTGATGCCCCCACATTTGATGGTATTACAGGAAACAAACCCCCATCCTCGTTAGTTTTTAGGGAGCAAAGCTGGATTTAAATCCAATTGATCCAGGAGTGGAAGCAGCTCATGTAGTGATGCAGGGGCATTTCATGCTTTCTTTAGGAAAGTTCTTTAGTTGGGAATGTTGCTACTGTTTATGAATGTTTTTATTTGTTTCTGTTCTTATTCGTAGGTTTCTTTATTTAGGATTATCTCTATAGTATAAATAGGCTATTAGATTGTCTTTAAAAGACAGACTTTTTATGATATTTTTTTATAACTTATAATCTATTGATTGTAGAAGAGTAATGGGTTTTAACCTAGACTCGATTTAGCTACGTTCTTAGAGTTCGAATTCATGTTTTCTATGCTTGTTGCTGTTTGATTCCGATATATTATCGGTTTGGTTTTCTAAAGTTCATCAACTGGCGCTAGAAACAAAACACCTACAAACCCTAGTTTTCTACAATGGTAGGTAGAGGTTGAGGTGGTGATGGAGGTAGAGAATACACAGCAGTTATAGTTGAGCTTATTATCATGTTTGAGGACATGTTGCGATGGTTGGACAAACTAGAGCAACAAGAACGTGCAAAAGCCCGAATGGAGAAACCGGAAGGCCGACGCAACCCTTTAGATTCACCGGAAGGCCGACGCAACCCTTTAGATTCACCGGAAGGAGCTTCTAAAGATTATGAACATGAACACACAGTAGTCGATGGAAGTCTTTTTCATAGACCTGTTATTCATGAAGAAACACCATTCTCACTAAGTGAGAGTGAAGAAGATAGAGTTGTTGTGGATTGGGACTTACCACCGGTCTATGATACTTACCCGGATGATGAAGTTATCTTTCAATCAGATTTTCTTGATCCTCTTACAGAAGAAGACACAAGCAATGTAAGTACTCCTTTGGATCTATGTCATTCTGTTTATAAGAATCAAGCTTTGTTTTATGTAAACAATCTTAATGCAAGGTCAGATTTTTATAAGTACAAGGAAGAGTTTAAACGTAAAGGAACTTGTAGAGAGAATTGTACCGGTAAAAATTCGTGGGCAAATTTCCTCTAACAAAGGGAGAAGTGATATGATGGAAGAGTTACCAAACATATTCTGCTGTCGTAGAGAAACACATGGAGAAAATTATAAAAGTAAAATTCGAGGCCAATCCTCTCTAAGATTGGGAGGAATACAATGACTGAAGATTCTCCAAAAACCATTGGAATGGACATCCCTTGCTCAAGAAAGCGTGTAAAGACTTGTGATCTTGTGCCGCAAGGTGAGATTTTCAGTTGCACCATTACTAATGAATTATGTGAGGCTACGTATGGATATCATCCACAACAGGGCGTTGATCCAGTAGCACTTTCAGATGGATATGTTCACAGTAAAAACTGCCTTGAGATGTTGTATTGTTGGGATTTGATGACAGTTCTGGTAATGGAGATAGGTGATCTTCTTAGGATTGAATCGGAACTTAGTCTGCGTGCCATGTTGCTGTCCAAGGCATCTAACAGTTCTAATTCTAACTGGAGACACCACTAATAAGGATTGGGTTATTAAAGTGGCCAGTCAGTACCTAACAGTTCTTGTGAAAAGCCAATTTGTGCAAAATTTTGGTTTATCTTTGGAACTGCATTCCAATAAGAGGTTGGGAAGGGAAAATGGAATTGTTGCACTTCAGAGTTTAAGTGTTGCTGAAAACTCAGTTCTTGAACGAGACAATCTCAGCAAGCAACCTAAGGTGTGTGGTGTTAATGCTGTGACCGGTATAAAAGCTTTAGTATCTAATTTAATTCCTAAGGTTGGTATAGGAGATCAGCATACGTTCTTTTATCAAATACCAGGTGGTTCCAAACAGAAAGCACTTGTAAGTGGTTTCACTACAAAGGTTGAGTTTTATGTTGATATGCGTCAATCTGAATCCTCGATGTGCAAGTGCTTCTTTAATCGTGTTTTTGAGAAACTAGTCTATTGGGCAATGTTATCTTATTGTTACAATGTGCTATTGTGCAACTCTAGTTGCCAAGGTGCTTGTTTTGGCTCTATATTTAAGGGACTTCATAGTTCACAGTACTGCTAAGCAGAAATTATTTGTAGTTAGTATAGTTTATGCTAACAAGAAACCACAACTAAAGTCAGAAAAAAGAGCGGATTTGACTCATAAAATGTGCCATGCTTTTAAGGCAGAAGACATAGTTCAGGTGTTACAACAGTATCTTAGTTCGGCATGCTTTACAATACGCAAAGAGACAACACTAAAGACTATTGTTCTTGCTGAAAGACTGGCTCCTGATCCATCTTGGTTATTACGAGCAGTGAATGTATACAACCTTCAGCAACAACAAAAGTATGAGACTATCTCGACTAACTTGGTTTACTGTCAGCAGAGGTTAAGGGTAATCTTAATTTTCTTGGTGATTATGGTCATTCTTTGGCTAGAAAATCTTGCTGACACCATCACCACCACTAATCCTGTGACTTTTGTTTTTGATCGAGGGAAGTCAAAACACAAGATGGTGGTCGCTGGTTCTGAAAGAGAAGATGGTGACCAGAGATTAGTATGCTCTGAATATAAAGACCGGATGATGGAATTATTGCTTGTTACTGACATAACTAAGTCTTATATCAGAAATGAAGATCTGGGTTTTGTGTTTGATCGTGGGAAAACAGTGAGGATATCATATGGTACATTGAACATGTTTATGAAACAACGTAATGTGCAATATACGGATATTGCTACTGTTCATCTAAGGCATAAGAAATTTCAAGGAGGACAAGCTGTGGTGTTCTTTAATGATGTAACTAGTTTTGTTTCGATCGTGGGAAAGCAAAAGAGACGTCAAAGATTTATGCAGAATTCATAAAGTATCTCAACGGAGCTGAGATTTCTTTCAACCTGGGTGGTTGATGCAGGGGCATTTCATGCTTTCTTTAGGAATGTTCTTTAGTTAGGAATGTTGCTACTGTTTAGGAATGTTTTTATTTGTTTCTGTTCTTATTTGTATGTAGAAACTAGATAATCCACATGGAATTTTGTGGGGTCGCAAAGACATGAATAGAAGTGATACCCAACATTTGATGTTATTACAGGAAGAGAACCCGTGTGCTTCTTAGTTTTTAGGGAGCAGAATGTGTTCCATATCCAACTCATCCGGGACTGGAAGCAGCTGGAGTAATTAGTGAGAACTTGACTTGCTCCCTTATTGTTGTTTAAAGCTTGTTTCTCTTTAAAGTGTTTAAAGAAGGGGCCTGTGTAGGATTTCAAAATCCTGTTGGAGAATCTAACCTCTGTAGGTTAAGCCTTGTCGGATCCCGCCAACTTGACATACCTCATCCAAACTTACATTTAGTTTTACTCTGAATCCCCCTCCATGTTTGGCTAATCTTTCCCGAGTTTATTCTACTTACCACAGCTTGTTTGTTTCTTACTGCGGTTAATCTAGGTTTGTCAAATTCAAGACTAACGAATCATTTCGTTTCATGATTAAGAAATATATTTGTTTGGGAGATTTCTTAACCAGTATAAATTACAGCTTTAATCTGTGAATGAAACGAAATTAACATTCAGTTATAACCATGTTAGGTTACCGTGCATAGCATAAGTTTTATCAAAGAATCCTTTCAAGGCAGGCAAACCGACACAACTTATACGGAAGCTGAACAAGCTTCTCGCCTTACAGGTAAATTTATAATTGTTGCATCAGCTTTCAGTTTATTCACTAGTACGTGTATCCACAGACATCATTCACAGAAGTTTGATTTATTTTTTCATTTTTTTTCATTTTCAGTTAATACATTAAAACATACCCTTTGGAGAGACTTGTTTGACAACCCAAATCAGTGGGCTGATTACAGGAAGGATAAGCTCAATGGATTGGTAAGCACCTGCATATCTCCTTGAAATAAATGACTGATATTGTGGCTTTTATGCAAAGATAATAATTATTAAATTAATGTTAGTCCAGGTAAAACCAAAACATCCCGATTTTAAGCATAAGGATAGTGGCCAATCATTATGGATTACCAGTGCACCAAAATGGGTCATTTCAGAACTTCGGATCACTTCTGAAAAAGGTAAGCTCTGATTGAAGTCTGCCTCTTCTATGAACCTTAGAAGAAAAAAACTTGCTTCTTAAAATTATTCCTGTATGTGGAATTATCCAATTTTGTTTTTAATTATCTCCACCCTGTTCACACATTCTAGTGATGTTCTTTGAAGGATGGGAGGCTTCTTTGAGCAGTACTGCTCAACAACCAGTTGGTTCCAGCTGGAGCAATTCAAAAAGAAATTGGAGTCATTGAGGAACTTAAATGAAAGTCGAGATAAATGGGCGGATAAAAGATCTGGTAAGGTAATCATACTATTCACTTTTGGTTTCGGTTATTTAATTATTTGCAGTGTTTACTTTATGAACTTATTATAATTCTTCTCTTTCCCGTTGTTCTATGTTCGAGTTTCTTAGTTTATTATGAAGGCCCCAGATTTCATTTGCAAGGACACACGTGAGGTATTGCGGCTTGGTAGCTCGCCAACTTCTATATTGGAGAAGTTGCCTGCTGCAAGCAAGCCAAAATATGAGTCAGAGGAGTCCTGGAAGAACTTATTTGAAAATTCAGATAAATGGGTGGACATCAGATCTGAAAAGGTAAGCAGGCTAGTCCTATTTCTTGTTTGTGATCAGTCTAACTCTATGTTTATTCATGAACTTGTTTTAATTTTTTTCTTTTCCATTGCTTAATGTTCGATTTCTTAGATCAGCATAAAGGAGCCCGATTTTTTACACAAGGACACAGGTGATGCATTGTAGCTTAGTAATGCACCAACTTGGGCACTGGAAAAATAGCCACCTGCAAAGTGGTTATGAAGATAGCTAGAAATCTAGAATGCAGGTTTGAAACAACTTAACAAAACCAATTTGAAGATAGCTAGAAATCTTTAATTGTGTTTGTTTCGTGATTGGTTAATAAAATAAAATAAAATAGACGGTTTTGTTTTAGCTTGGTCCAGGTTCATTGGAGTTTCTTCTTCGAACTCCTGTGTTCAAATACGAGTTGGCTGATGCTTTTAAATCTACTGGCGAAGGGGCAATGATTCGTGCCACGGTCTAACTAAACTAAACATAGATTTGTACAGCTTATCAAGGATAAAAGGGTATACATAAAAGACGAACCAAGAAGATATTGGAATTCTCAAAGCAGTGGTATTTGTTGTATATGCAGTAATAACCCACATCAAGCATTTGGATATATTGAGTTCTTCTCTGCTTGACCTCCATTTCTATTACAGCTAAGAATTGATGTTCCAGTGGTTTGTTTTGGCTGGCACACACACACACACAAAAACAAAAAACAAAAAACAAAAACAAAAAAAAGGAAGAAGAGCTTCTTGTTTTATCCATAACATAGATCAGGAGTTTTAAGGCCCGGCTATACTTGGGCCTACCTTGATTATTTTGGCCCATAAATGTCAAAACCCTTTATCTTCTTATAGGCTCCCAGTTACCTTCTTTTAGGCCCCGATGGATGAAACGGCATTCTTCTTTGTCCTTGTGATGGTTCCCAAGGATCCAATATGAGCACTTGGGTCTACGTTAACTATTTATATTTATGTCTGGTTTACCATGATTAGTTAGTGTTAATTAATTTAATTAATAGTTATTTAATCATGTTAGTTGTGAAATCAATTAATTTTATAAAAAAATGTTTGAATTTTTGTTTTTTCTTTAAATTTAATCAACCGGAATCGGTGGATATTAAGGATAAGGTATATTGATTCTGGGTTGGTGTTCCTCAATCACGAAACACACCTGAATCAGTGTATATTTCCTTTTATAAAGGATGATTTTTAGAATCGTTGGATGTGGGTGTTATTATATAACGAACCCAGGACATTTTCATAAATGATAAGTTTCATTCATAGTTTAGGAAATTAGTGCATTGCATTACGTAGTTTAGAATATTAGTGCATTGCATTACATGATTTAGTATGCATATTCATAAAGCTCGTACATTAATACATGTTAATGAACCTCCGAGCACGTTGGTTCGATATGGTGTATTCCCTCGCATGCATGGACATTCTTTCCCCTTTTTGAATTTACCATAAGCTATGGAATTGTTCGACCTGAAATTAAATCGATTACACATTAGTATGGAAACATCAAAAGATGAGATAGGGATAAACAAGCTGAACTACCCATTCTCTCGTTATTAGAAGTTTGAGGATGATGCTCGTAAACCATTCTTCTAATTTTATGGAACTTTCGTATTTCACTTTTGATGTGGTAGAATCTAAACGCTAGGTCTCTCCATTTGCGACGGTTTGGATTCGTGGTGAGCTCATAAAAGAATTCTTTGACTCTCTTCTAAAACATCAAACAAATTTTGTTTGGACGTTCGTGAAAGACGGTAATGAACGACTTGACGAGTTCCAAATCTTCATTTGGTTCCCAACCTATTTCCCCGGCTCTATTTGGGTAGTGAATGAAGTGGGAGTGAGTAAAGGTGTAAGTTTGAGCCAAATTAGGTCTGGGATTGAGGTCCTTATATAGAGGTAGACCCAGCAACAATTTTTTTTCTCCGAAAACTCAAAATTTAAGTGAAATATTTTGTATGAATAGTTCGATACGTAAGAACACATCGAACAATTCTTGGGTTATCAAAAATGCCAAAACACTGGGCTTGATAGAATCGTTTTATACATAGGTCCACATCGAACGATTTTAAGCTAAAAACAACAAGGAAAATTGGCTTTTTTCTGCTTAGAATCGTTCGATATGATTGTCCATATCGAACAATTTTATCGTCAAAAAGCAACCGAAAATTGGTTTTTTATTTTTTCGGCTAGAATCATTCTATACGGATGCCTACATTGAACAATTCTAGCCTAAAAAACAACCACAAAAATTCGTCTTTTTTGTGTTATTTGAAACTAGTGATTCAATTCTTAATTTCTGTAATTCTGTTTAACATTTTATTTTCAAGCTTTTTATTGTTGCAGACACAACAATCTTAACACAATAGTTTTTCTAAAACAATAGGCAAAATGATGTTGACATACCAGAAAAATTCAATGGGAAAGATTTCAAAAGGTGGTAATCAAAGATGTTATTTTTTCTGAGTTTTCATATGTTAGATGAACTTGTTATAAAACATTTTGATGAGGGTTTGAATGATGATGTAAATGAAAGGGATTTGGACAGTTGGGTTAGGCAGAATTATATGGCTAAAAAACATATTCTGAAATTTTTAGAGGATGCATTGTATGACTTTTTAAATACAAAAGAAAATTTTACTGCATTTGATTTATGGGATGCTTTCGAGGCTAAATACCAAGCAAAAAGTGATGGAAATAAGATATTATTGTTAGCTAGGTTCTTGGAATATCAAATGTCGAATGACAAATCTGTGGTTGATCAATTCTTTGAACTTTAGCGTAATATCAATGAAATTCTTGCTGAAGGCATGGTGATTGATGAAACTTTTAAAGTGTCTGCTGTGATTGAGAAATTACCGTCTTCCTGGTCAGAGAACAAACAAATATTGAGACATGAGACTGGTGAAGTCAGTATGGTTGAATTGAGTAAGAAGATTCAAGTGGAAGAATTGTTGATGCTCCAAAGAAAGGAATGTATCTTCTGCAAGGGACATGTCCAACAAGGTTCATGTAATTGAACACAAATCTTCCAATGCTGAAAAAGGTGAAAGAAGCAAACACAACCCTAAGCATGGTCCTCACAAGAAAGATATGTTTCAGAAACATCCCAGTGCAGCCCCTCCTAGCATCCCAGTTCTCCCTGTACAGGATGATGCTCTCAGGGTGGATAAAAGTGTTGTGTTAAGTGTCATAAAGGGATTCCCCAAAGGTACATCATGTGGAAGGGATGGCCTTATGGCCCAACACCTTCTTGATGCACTTTGTGGCCCTGCCTCAGCTGTAGCAGACGAACTTCTCATCTCCATCATAGCAGTAGTCAATCTTTGGTTGGCAGGGAAGTGTCCAGTTGAGTTGGGGGAGTACATTGCTAATGCCCCCTTTACTCTCCTACTCAAACCAGCTGGGGGATCAGACCCATAGCAGTAGGGACCATCTGGAGGAGACTATGTTCCAAGGACATGGCAGAGTATCTTGGGGATTTCCAGCTGGGCGTTGGAGTCCAATGTGCTGGGGAAGCAATCCTCCATGCTGCTAACAGACTCTCGGAGTTGCAAGGTACATCACTCACCAAGTGTATGTTTCTTATAGACTTCAGGAATACCTTTAACTTGGTTGACATGTCAGTTATGGTTAATGAAGTTAGGGTCAGGTGCCCCAGCATCTCAAGGTGGGTTGAGTTTTGATATGCTCAACCTGCCAAATTATATTTTAATGATTTCATCCTTCAGTCAGCAACAGGGATCCAGCAAGGTGACCCTTTGGGACCTTTACTTTTTGCCTTAACCCTTCATCCCCTCATATCCAAAATTGCCTTATAATGCAACTTAGATATGCAGGCATGGTATCTAGATGATGGAAACATTGTTGGTGACACCTTGGAGGTGGATAGGGCTCTCAATATCATTGAGTCTGAAGGTGGCAAGAGAGGATTATTCCTCAACATTCACAAAACAGAGGTTTTGTAGACAAAAGCTGATCCCAAAAGCTTGGAGAAGGGGACCTTCCCAGCAGAACTGCATGGCTAGCCACGACTATAACTACAAAGTCGGGGATTCCCTTTTCTTTAGATTAGACATTTCCATTCATAAAGGAGTAGGGGCTCAGCTTGTGGCTAGGCTCTCAACCAACGCTATGTAAAAACGTTTTTCCCCCTTTAATGAAAGTCTTTTTATAAAAAATAAAAAAAAAAAATAAAAAAAAAAAAGAACACTCTCTTTTTCATATTAGGGTTAGCTATCCAAAAAGAAGTGGGAGCTCAGCTTGTGGCTAGACTTCTTTCCGGTCCAGTGTAATTACCCTTCTCTCTTCTCGTTTTAGGGGAGAGAAGCTCTAGCTCTAATGGAGCTTTGAATGAACTTTTTGAGCTCATTTGTAGCTCGGATTCCGGCCAGCTCCACCCAAGCAGCAGGTATGGTGGACATTTTCATTATCTTCCGTGTTAGGTATACAAGCACCTCTTCCTCCATTGTTCCTAGTTGTTTCTTATTTTCATTTTCAAGTTCTAGGGCTCTTTCGATTTGGTTTTTGTTTTTGCATTCTTGCTTAAATATCATCGTCTTGGTGGGGGTTCAGTACAAACACTCAATTTATGTTTGTTCGAGTTCATTTCTCGGGTTGTATGTGTTCAATCCAGAAGTTCCTTACAAATTTTGGTGTTGCTTTTTCTGTACGGACCTTTTTGTACGGAACTTTTGGTTTCATTCTACCACCATTCTTTTCCTCCAGTTTTCATTTCCATTTAATTTCCCGAGTAGAGTAGTTTCTGTACCCAATCCATCCAGAAATCCGTCTCTTCTTGGTTGGCTCCTGTTCTCCATCTCCCATTCACGGTGGTGTTCAGGTTCTAAGAAGCAGGCATCTTCTTGCTCAGTGCAGTTCATTTCCATCTCTTGAATTGACGCCTGGGCAGCTAGTTGGTGATTTTTGTCTTGTTTAAGCACCAGAATTGGACTATTGCAGCGTTGGTGTCTATTGTCTTGTTCAAGCACCAGAATGTCTTGTTCAAGCACCTGGGTGGTATACGTGGTCAGTGTTGTGACACTCTCCATTCTAGAGTGGTACTAGTTTGGTGTGCTGCTTACGGTCAGATGTTGCTACTGAAGCTGTTCTCTAGTGGTCAGCGGCCATCTTGAGTGGGATCAGTAGGCTATTGCTGTGTCCAAGCATTTCCAGCTGTAGCCGGTTGGGTCAACAACTGCTTGTTTCTGTCGGGAGCTCAAATACTTGGATTGGGTTGGTGTGTTCGTTCCAGAATCCCTGTTCAAGTTTGCCGCACCTGCTGCTGGAGAGTCTTTTCTGCCTGGGGACACAGCAACGTTCAGTTCCTGCTGGCTAGTTGCTCCTGTCGGCTGGTTGGGTTAGCGTCAGTTTTGTGGATGTTTGTGTTGATGGGTCCCGGTGTGAGTTTGGTACCTGCCCAGTGAGGGTTCTGCCTGCCTTCTAGCTTGAGAGGATTTCCTGGAGATCCCCTTGCATTCGTCAACTTCAGGCAATTTCTGGATTGGGTACAGGCTCTTTCTGGGGCTGTTTTTGTTTTTGGTTTTTGTTGTGGTTTGCTGTAGCGTGTCCTATTCCAGTATGCCTAGAACAAGGCTCGGCTCGGACTCGCAGTGTTCAGCTGAGAATGTGGAGGGGGTCTTGAAAGACGTTTTGTTTCAATGTCTTTCTAAACTTCTTGACGGCTGTTACAATGGGGTTGGAGGTAGAGGGCTTGGTCGTTCTGGTTTCTACAGGCATTTGCAAGATAAGCACCTTCACTCCATGGAGGCAGTGGATGTTTGCAGGGAGAGGGTCGCTACGGATTTGGATATGTTTTGTGCCTGGGAAGCGGTTTTGGTGCAGATCCAAATGTGGTTGTGCTCGGAATGTATGCATATGTATTCCTGGAGACAGCCATGTAGGCATCACAAAGAGGGTATTATCCCCAGCACTTACAACGGGACATCAGGGTCCTGTATGGTCTACGGCATAAGCAAACCATTGCCCGCTCACTCTGTGCCGTTGGACGACAAGGGGCCTGTAACCTCAGCAGCCTTGGATGTGGACCTCCTACACCTTGTGTACCAACAGAAACTTCCCAAGGTTGCTAGTATTCCATCGCAATGTAGGCTCTAGTTCTCTAGGGCTCTCAAAGCTTCATTGGATAGAGTTAGTGCCAAACCTTCAGACTTGTCTGTTTGGTTGCAATTGTTGCTCCTACCTGTGTGCACTTTAGGTATGTTTACACCCAGGGGATCCGCGGAAAAAAGGTCAGGGACCAGGAAGAAAATGCAGATGGCTAGTATCAACCAAGCGTTACTCCAATGGGGCGATGGCAGTGGGTGTTATGGCTTGGTGCATTCCATTTTGGAGCAATCCAAACAACATCAAAGTGGGTCGAACAATATACAGATGCTTGGTAGTTCCAATCTTGCAGCTTGTAGGAGGAAACTGGGCTTAGGCCAGTACACGGCTGCCATCAAAGTGTTAGCCTCCAATGGTATAGCCCCATGCTCCCAGGATACTCTTGCTGAGCTTAGCCTCAAACACCCTACAACGGCGTTCCCCTGCATTCCTGTAGACCCTATCGTGGTTGAGCCGCTTCGTGTAGACAATTCAGCAGTTCTAAGTGCCATCAAGGGGTTCCCCAAAGGAACTTCGTGTGGTAGAGATGGACTTCGCACCCAACACCTTCTGGATGCCCTCAGTGGACCTGCAGTTGCCGTGGCAGATGACCTCTTGTCTTCTATGACAGGTGTGGTCAACATGTGGTTAGCGGGTAGATGCCCAGCAGTGCTTGGTGCTTACATTACGAGTGCCCTTCTCACTCCCTTGATCAAGCCTGGAGGGGGCATAAGGCCCATCGCTGTGGGAACCATCTGGAGGAGGCTTTGCTCTAAATTGGTTGCGTCAGGGGATAACAAGGAAATGGCTTCTTACCTAGGAGATCACCAATTCGGCGTGGGAGTCCAATGTGGTGGGGAAGGCATCTTACATTCCGCAAACAGAATTTTGGAGCTTTAAGGTAACTCCTCCACCAAATACATGTTTTTAGTAGACTTCAACAATGCTTTTAATTTGGTGGATAGAACCGCAATTATCAATGAAGTCAGGTCCAAGTGCCCTGGTATTTCTAGATGGGTTGAATTTTTCTATGCAAAGCCGGTAATGCTTTACTACAATGACAAAGTGTTTTTGTCGGCTCAGGGCGTCCAACAGGGAGACCCTTTGGGACCTTTACTGTTTGCTCTGACCTTACACCCGCTCATTTTAGAAATTGCTTCTAAGTGCACTTTAGATATGCATGCGTGGTATTTGGATGATGGGATTATTTTGGGGACACTCTGGAGGTGGCTCGAGCTCTACACATCATCCAATCTGAGGGGAGCAGCAGAGGTTTATCCCTCAATATTAACAAGACAGAGTTATTCTAGCCTAATTCTGACCCCAGAAGTTTGGCGAAAGGGTGTGTTCCAAGCCACCATCAGTAGACTTGCTAGAGGAGTGAAGCTTCTCGGTGGGCCTGTTAGTATAGATGCTAACTTCTGCAACGAGATGGTCCAGCGCACAGTGGCGAAAACTCTTCAGCTAATGGAGTCTCTAAAGCTTCTACAGGATCCACAAAGTGAATTGCTTCTTCTTAGAAATTGTGCGGGGGTGTCGCGCTTATACTTTACTTTGAGGACCACCAGCCCCTCTATCTGGCACCAGTCAGCTGAGAATTATTATCAACATTTATGCCAGTTCCTTAGACATTTGGTTACTAGTGATGGAGCCGGATTCGGTCCCTACCAAATGCGCATTGCGTCTTTGCCTATGAAGGATGGAGATCTAGGGGTTTACACTATGAAGGATTCTAGCTTTTACTGCTACCTCTCCTCTTGTCTTCAGACAACCCAGGTGCAGAACACCATTCTCCATGAGGAAAGGGACTCCGTACCTCATCTCAGCTTCCAGCAAGCTTTGCTTAGCTTCAGTCAGGTCTATGGGATTCCTCCTTCTTCTCTCAGTATTAAACTAACTTCCCCCCGACCCATGCATTCTCTGGCAGTGTTGTACTTTCATATGGTCAAGAAGAGTATCTCCAGCAGTTTCCACCAGACGGAGCGCGATTGCATTTTGTGGCAATTTAATCGGTTGAGCCATGCACAAGACTACCTCAAAGCTATCCCAATCACAGGGCTTCACCAATCTATTGGGCCTCGCCAATTTAGGGCCATTCTTTTTTATAGGTTGGGCATTGCTATGTTTGTTGAGGGTAGCCCTTGTTCTTTTTGCGGCAGAGAAATGGATGCTTTTGCAGACCACACCTTACACTGTGCCAGTGAAGTGGGTCTCAAATTTAGGCACGATCTAGTTAGAGACATGGTGGCGGATATGTGTTTCAAAGCTGGTGTCACTGCCCGTAAGGAATTCAAGTTGGGTTTCTTGTCTGACAATGCAAGAGCCCTTAGGCCCGTAGATATACTCGTACATAATTGGGAGGAGGGTCGTGACGTGTGCTTCGACGTTATGGGGGTGTCCCCTTTTGCAGGAGGGGTAAGGGTCGCTTTTACACCTGGGATTTCCATCTCTAACGCTGTTACGCGCAAACGCAATAAATATTTGGACAAATGCAACGAGCACGGATATGGCTTGGGTGTGCTTGCCTTTACGACCCTGGGGGAGTTGGGAGATGACACGATTGGCTTCATGACGAGACTGCAGAACTGCATGGCTAGCCACGACTATAACTATAAAGTTGGGGATTCCGTTTTCTTTAGATTAGGTATTTCCATCCAGAAAGGGGTAGGGGCTCAGCTTGTGGCTAGGCTCCCTACCAATGTTATGTAAATACGTTTTGCTCCCTTCAATGAAAATATTTTTTTATAATAATAATAATAATAAACTCAGGAGAGAGAAGCTTTGTGGAGGTAGAAAAGGGGGAAGAAGTGAATTCAAAATTGGCGAGTTGTGATTCAGGTCGAGCTTTCTTCTTCTTCCTCAAGTATGACGAATTTCGTCTCATCTTCTTCTTCTTATCCTTCTA
Organism: Papaver californicum; assembly: GCA_023531435.1. NCBI lineage: Eukaryota > Viridiplantae > Streptophyta > Magnoliopsida > Ranunculales > Papaveraceae > Papaver > Papaver californicum. The sequence continues at coordinate 154,555 of JAJJMC010020524.1, read as the reverse complement.
TTAAGAAATCAGCACCATGGTTTACTCTTGTATATACAGACACTTTGATAGGTTTACTTTTTAGGGTTTCAGTTGATTCGGTCGTTGTTTGTACAATTTTTTTTACGGCCTTACTGAGATACTTTTATGGTCTCAGCTTTTTCAACTTCACCCTCTTTTCCCCTTAGTTCATTCCTTTCATAGCATGCCTAGTACTAGGTCCTCAATTGCGTCACAGGATCCAGTAGAAGGTGATGAGGGAGTCCCTCAAAACGAGTCTAATGTCCCTTCAAGAACTTCGATGGGTCTAATAATGAAGTGGGGGTAGGGGTATGAGTAGAAGAGGCTTTTACAAACACCTCCATGACAGACACCCTCCAACTGATGGGGGCAAAACCATGTGTAGGGATAGGATCAACACTGATTTAGTTGTTTACAAAGCTTGGGAATTTGTTATTTATGGCTTAAAAATATGGCTCTACACTCAGTGTTTGGACATCTACTCATGAAGAAGACCATGTAGATTGTATGAAGGAAACTTCATATCTAGGCCTTACAACGACTTATCTGTAGACTTCTTGGTACATGGCTTGGACAAACCCCAAACAGCTGTCTCAGAGCCAAGTGACACAGGGGAACCAGAAGCACATTGTTGCCAGCATCCCTCCCCAAAGTAGGCTCAACTTCTCCATAACCTTAAAGGCTACACTTGATAAGGTTATTGCTAACCCTCTAGACCTTTCTTTGTGGCTATATCTCCTTCTTCTGCCTGTATGCACCTTAAGCATGTATGTTTCTAAATGCACAATGGAACAGATATCTGGGACAAGAAGAAGACTTCAATATGCCAGTATAAATCAGGCTCTGCTTCAGTGGAATAAAAATGGCTTCATCATCATGGTGCACACCCTCCTGGATCAATCAAAGCAAATTCAAAGGGGCAAGACCAACAAAAAAAAGTCTAGTGGTTCTAACCTTACTGCTTGGAAAAAGAAACTGAGATATGACCAATACACAACAGCCATTAAGGTGATGGCCTCTAATGGAATTGCTCCCAATTCCCCAGCTACCCTCCTAGACCTGAGTCAGAAACACCGTAGTGCTCCCCCATCTTTCATCCCTACAGAACCAGTTCAAGATGATGCCCTTAGTACGAACAAAAATGCAGTTCTAGGTGCAATTAAATACTTCCCTAAAGGGACTTCTTGTGGAAGGGATGGTCTTAGGGATCAACATATCTTAGATGCCTTATGTGGTCCAGCTTCAGCAGCTGCAGATGAGCTATTAACTTCTATAACATAGGTGGTTAACCTATGGTTATATGAGAATTTCCCATCAGTGTTAGGGGAGTATATTACCAGTGCTTCCTTGACACCCCTGCTCAAAACTAGAGGAGGGATGAGGCCTATAGTTGTTGGTACAATCAGGAGGAGGTTGTGCTCTAAACTGGCTACTTCTGCAGTATGCAAAGAAATATCTTTCTACCTCGGGGATTCTCAATTTGGTGTGGGTGTTCAATGTGGGGGTGAAGCCATCCTACACTCTGCAAATAGGCTCCTGGAGCTACAAGGTAACTCACAAAACATGAGCATGCTTCTTATTGATTTCAGAAATGCTTTCAATATGGTTGACAGATCTTCCATGATCAAAGAAGTCAGATGTAAGTGCCCAAGCATCTCCAGGTGGGTAGAGTTCTGCTACGCAAAACCAGATAAGCTCTACTACAATGACAATATCCTCCTGTCTACACAGGAGTTCAACAAGGTGACGCCCTTGGTCCCTTACTTTTTGCTCTGACCTTGCACCCGCTCATCATCAAAATAGCCTCAAAATGCTCACTTGACTTGCATGCTTGTATATTGATGATGGTACTATTGCTGGTGACACTATGGAGGTTTCCAAAGCCTTGAACATCATTCAGATGGAAGGTAGCATGAGGGGGTTGTTCCTTAACATCAACAAAACAGAGCTTTTCTGGCCTAATGCAGACCCCTGAAGCCTGGTAGAGGGGATTTTTCCTGCTGACATCAGTAGACCTAAATTGGGAGTGAAGTTACTTGGGGGGCCTGTCAGTCTCGACTTAAAGTTTTGAAGTGACTTTGTGCAAGGCAGTGTAGTGAAGATTATCCATCTTATGGAGATTCTAAAGACTCTGTAGGATTCCACAATGTGATATTCCTTTTGCGCAATTGTGCTAGTGTCTGCAGGATATATTTCACTATGAGGACAACCATGACCTTGGCTCTCCAACTTCCTACAACCCACCATGACCAACATCTCCAACAGTTCTTCAAACACTTTGTCACAGGAGATGGTGCTGGGTTTGGCCCATTCCAGCAGCGTATTATGACCTTGCCTATGAAGGATGGTGGTATGGGTTTGGCCCATCCTCAGATACTATAGTTACCTTGCTTCTTGTGTACATACCAAACAGGTGCAGAACACCATCCTCAGAGCTCAAGTGGCATCAGACACACATCACATCTTCCAGCACGCTCTGTCCAGTTTTATGCAGATCTGTGGCTTGACTTCTTCTTTCAACATCCAAGCTACTTCCCGAAGCCCAATGCACTCATTGGAATTCCTTTACTTTGATGTTGTTAAGAAGAATATATCCAGCAGATTCACCATGACTGAACGCGACATAATCATATGGAAATGCACAAAACTAAATCATGCTCAAAACTTCCTCAAAGTTGTCCCCATAGCTGGGCTTAACCAGTCAATCGGGCCTCGGTATTTTCGGGATGAGCTTAGCTACAGGCTAGGAATACCCATGTTCGAAAAGGGTAGCTTAAATTCCAGTTGCGGGAGAGGTATGGATATCTTCCGAGACCATGCCTTATATTGCGCCAGTGAAGTGGGCCTCAAGTTTAGACACGACTTGGTCGGAGACGTGCTCGCGGATATGTGTTACAGAGTTAGTGTGCCCGCTCGTAAAGAAGTCAAACTGGGCTTTCTATCGGACAACGAAAACTCCTTGCGACCAGCGGATATCCTTGTATATAACTGGGAGAACGATTGTGACATCTGTCTTGATGTTACTGGGGCATCCCCTTTCACTGGTGGCGGGAGAACAACTTTCTCGCCTGGTCAAGACATTGCGAACACCATTACTCGTAAATAAAATAAATACCTAGAAAAATGTTGTCGTTCACGGATATGTTCTAGGAATGCTTGCTTCCACTACCCTAGGTGAACTTAGAGAGGACACCATAGCTTTTGTAAAGAGGTTGCAGAATAGTATAGCTAGTTTCGATTACAACTATAAAATCGACAATTCTCTTTTTTTTTCAGAGTAGGCATTTTCATTTAAAAGGGGGTGAGTACCCAGCTTGTGGCTAGGATTCCTACCATCTCTTTGTAATACGCTTTTTCTATGCATAATAATAATGGGAAAGCGAGCGAGAAGCTTTATGGCTCGACGATTTGAGGCGGAAATTGGGAATGAACTAGCCATCTCATGCGAGAAACTTCCGACCCCATTCCGTGAATCCCAGGTACGATGACCACATCTACTCTTTCTTTTCTTCACTGTAGTCGTCTAGCTTTAGTAGTCCATACTGTATATACAGCATCAGCATCATCTTTAGTTTTAGGTTTTAGGGCATATTTTGAAATTGATTGCGCTTGTACAAATCACCATTTAGAAGAGGTTCATAGGCTTCAGGGTAGTCTCAATCCAGGTAATTTCATCACTTCTAGCTCTTGCTTGGTATATCGGTATGGAATTTTGGGAAATTTTGGTGAAGAACACACCTTCACAGTTGAGTTGGGAAGAACTTTTCACCACAGTTGGGTAGTTCTTGTCTTCAATCCGTGATAGCTATAACTTCTTCAGCACCTCAATTACATTGGGTTAGTCTCAAATTTGTGTTTTTCATCTTATCAACCCTTTGCTCGGTGATTTTGGTTGAAAATTGGGGGCTTTAATTACCATCACAGTGGAGTAATCTTGGTTCCATTTTGTGATATTCTCAACTCTCAGAAGCTCAAAGAAGTCTGGTTAGTTCAGGTTATCTCTTAACAATTGTTCGGTGGTTTGTGTTGGATTTTTGGAAGAACTTTTGTTCTCCGGTGGGAAGCCCTGGTCTCCAGTTCGTGTATCTCCAAAGTTCTATCAGCAGGGCAGCGACGTTGGGTTGGGCTCTAGAACCAGATCAGCCCATTTAGTGTTTCCCCCTCTTTGTGGCGTTGGGGTTAGGCCCATTTCAGTCAATACCCATTTAGTGTTTTTCCTATTAGGTATGCCTAGAACCATATCAACTCCAACCCATAAATTTGAATGTAATGGAGGTGTTTCACAATAAGATGGATGGTTTCATTGCCCCTCTAGGGATTTTGATGGTTGCACCAATGAAATAGGGGTAGGGGGTTAAGTAGGCCAGGTTTCCTCAGGAACCTCCACGATAAAAACCTTTATATAGAGGAGTCCAAGGCACTTTGCAGAGATAGAACTGGTTCAGACTCAGGTATATTTTGCGCATGGGAGCTTGTCCTGGGCAGTCTTCATAGGTGGCTATGCACTTTGTGCATGAACATCTATTCTTGGAGGAGGCCTTGCAGGTTGCATGAGGGATGTTTTATACCTAAGCCATACAATGGTGTCACAGCTGACTTCTTGGTGTATAGTCTGGATAAACCTTCTGCAGTCTCAACAAAACCACAGAATGTTGGGGAGCTTGACGTACCTTCAGGTTTGTCAGTGGAGCTGCTCAACCATGCCTTCGAGGCGAACATCACAATTGTTGATAGGATCCCAACCTCATGTAGGCTAAGTTTTTCCAGAACTATGAAAGTCACTCTAGAAAGAGTTATAGCTAGCCCACATGAGCTTGATGGATGGATACACCTCCTCCTCCTTCCATTCTGTACCTTGAGCCTATATGCCCCCAAAAGCTTAACGGAGGAAAGGTCAGGTACCAGGAGGAGGTTACAATCTAGCAAGATAACTCAGGCCATTCTCCAGTGGAATGATAGCGGCTGCCTCAACTCGATGCATACCCTACTTGAGAAGCTGAAGCTTCAGAAAAACATTCCTAACAAAAGAAGGACTTGTGGCTTCAACTTAGCAGCTTGCAAGAAGAAGTTGAGTTATGGCCAGTACACAACCGCCATCAAAGTCTTATCCTCTAGTGGAGTGGCTCTTAACACAAAGACACACTTTTAGAGCTCTGGCAGAAACACCCTAGTGCAGCCCCACATAGCATTCCAGCTGCCTCTGTGCTGGTTGATGCACTAAGGGTGGATAATAGTGTTGTGTTAAGTGTTATTAAGGGATTCCCCAAAGGTACTTCATGTGGAAGGGATGGCCTCAGGGATCAACACCTTCTTGATGCACTTTTTGGCCCTGCCTCAGTTGTAGCAGATGAACTGCTTACCTCCATACAGCAGTAGTCAATCTTTGGTTGGCAGGGAAGTGTCCAGTTGAGTTAGGGGAGTACATTGCTAGTGTCCCCCTTACTCCCCTGATCAAACCTGGGGAGGGGCTCAGGCTCATAGCTGTAGGGACCATCTGGAGGAGATTATGCTCCAGATTGGCAGCCTCAGCAGTGTACAAGGACATGGCAGAGTATCTTTGGGATTTCCAGGTGGGAGTTGGAGTTCCATGTGGTGGGGAAGCAATCTTTCATGCTGCCAACATACTTCTGGAGTTGCAAGGTACATCACTCACCAAGTGTATGCTTCTCATAGACTTCAGAAATGCTTTTAACTTGGTTGACAGGTCAGCCATGGTAAATGAAGTTAAGGTCATGTGCCCCAGCATCTCTAGGTGGGTCGAGTTCTGCTACGCTCAACCCGCCAAGTTATAATTTTATGATTCCACCCTTCAGTCCGCAACAGGGGTTCAGAAAGGTGACCCTTTGGGACCTCTGCTCTTTTCCTTAACCCTTCATCCCCTCATTTCCAAAATTGCTCTAGAATGCAACTTAGATATGCATATCTGGATGATGGAACCATAGCTGGTGACACCTAGGAGGTGGCCAGTACTTTCAACATCATTGAGTCTGAAGGCAGTAAGAGAGGGTTACTCCTCAACATCTCCAAAAACTGAGGTTTTCTGACCATAAACTGACCCAGAAGCTTGGAGGAGGGGACCTTCCCAGCAGACATTGGCAGACCCAAGGTTGGGGTGAAGTTGCTAGGTGGGCCAGTTAGCTTGGACATCAAATTATGCAGTGACTTTGTGCAGTGCAGGTTTGAGAAGGCTCTTCAGCTTATAGAGAACCTGAAGTCCCTACAAGATCTGCAAGTAAGCTTCTTCTCCTTCGTAACTGTGCTATAGTATCCAAGTTATACTTCACTATGAGGACCACTAAGCCTCGGGCCATCCAGTCACCTACAGCCCATTATGACCAGACTTTACATCAGTTCCTTAGACATTTGGTAACGGGAGATGGGCTCGGGTTCGGTCCTCTACAGCAGCGCCTCGCTACTTTACCAATGAAGGACGGAGGGCTTGGTGTTTACACCATGGAGGATACAACCAATTATTGCTACCTGGACTCTTACACTCAGACACTCCAGCTACAGAATTTGATCCTCGGATCCCTCCAGACAACAGATAGTCATCCTTGTTTCCAGCAGGCGTTGTCAAAATTTACCCAATTTTGTGGGCTTACTTCTTCTTTCCACATCAAGGCGGCAGCCCCAAGCCAATAAGCACAATGGAAGCCCACTACTTCGACGTTGTTAAGAAGAGTATCCCATCCAGGTTTAATATGTCTTATCGGGACATCATTCTATGGCAATGCACCAAAATGGACTAGGCTCAAGATTTCTCAAAACGATCCCCATATCTGGGATTAACCAAGCAATTAGGCCTCGACAGTTCCGAGTCGTTTTATCCTACAAACTTGGAATTCCTTTGTTCGCGGAGAACAATGCATGCTCATGTTGTGGAAGAGGGATGGATGTTTTTTGTGACCATGATCTTCACTGCGCCAGAGAGGTGGGGTTTAAATTCAGGCATGATATGGTTCGAGACGTGGTCGCTAACATGTATTTCAAGGCAAGGGTTGCAGCACGGAAAGAAGCGCCTCTGGGCTTCTTGGATGACGATGAACGCTCCATACAGCCAACGGACATCTTTGTATATAATTGGGAAAACGACCGGGATGTATGTTTTGATGTCACCGGAGTGTCCCCTTTCTCGGGAGGAGGGAGAGTCACTTTTTCACCCGGTCAAGCCATCTCGAATGCTATTACCTTAAAACATACTGAGTACCTAGATAAGTGCAAGGCACACGGATATGAACTTAGTGTGTTGGTCTTCATAACCCTAAGGAAACTAGGAAAGGACATGATAATTTTTGTAAAGAGGTTGCAGAACTATATAACTAGCTTTGATTACAACCACAAAATCAACAACTCTCTTTTCTTCAGATTATAATTAGTTATCCAAAAGGGAATGGAAGCCCAGCTGATGGCTAGACTTCCTTCTAGTTCAGTGTATCTTTTTCATCCAATAAAATTCTTGTTTATAAATAATAATAATAATTCAAAATACACTGATGGAGATATATAAATATAATAAAAAAAAATACTTCAAAATAAATTTGAGTAATTACTTTCCATTCTAGGTAATCGCAAAATATTTTCCATCCATATCAAAGGCAGCCTTAAACCGATTCAAGACCATAATAAAAACCTTCATAATATAGGAACCCCCACCGATTGCCACCCTTAAAAGTTAAGGACAAAAAACTGAACTATCAAATTGAGATAATATATTTCCAGCCTCAAATTAAAAAGACTTGATATCCTCTAAATACTAGCAATACTTCACATCGTTATTTTGGAGGAATGAAAGAAAAAAATACTACTAACTTTGCCATCCTGAGAAGTGAGAGGTTTCTTTACAGATGAGATTTGGATAGACTGATCATTGTTCTGGCACATCATCATCTCGTGTAGTTAAAATTAACATGAATGAGATACCGCATTCGAATCTGATCCACATTGTAGACTATATACTCATTGTACAGCAAGCTACCCTGTATTGTAAAACATTAAAGATGAATAGAGGATTATTCAGTTTCATGCACCAAAGATATCCAATTTTCGGATTATTTCTGAACTGAATTAGAATTAATATTAACAAAATGCTTAAAATGAGAGCATAGTACCTTTCGGTCTCGTTGCTCCTTTGGATTCCCAAGTGGCACGACAACACCATCATCAAGTGCCTCAAACTCTGATGGATCTGGCGCTGTTGAACCAACCCCTTTTGTGCTGTAACATATATTTCACATAACAGTATTAGTAGTCATAGTGACAGCTCAAACCTTGACACGCCAAGATCACTCACTACACAGTTGTTAATTGTTTACTCCAAATCACAATTGTAGACACATTATTTCATATTGAAAGGGAATAATCTAAGGAACGAACCTTAGCTTTCCTGCTGGCAACTTATCAGCATTATAATCTGAATGGAGTAGCTCAGCCATCTCACCCAATGCAACCTGCCGACAAGAAAGTTAGAAAATGCTTAAGTTCTCAAGCCTTTTGTCACAAAGCGCGAATACATCATACACAGATGCCATTGTGAAGGAAAATAGGTCACCAGGGTGTATTACGGTACCATATTTATGTATAAGGTTTAGGAAATATGTTAACGTATGGTAAATCAAACACTCAGTTATGCTGTTATCAGCAATGTTCTGCGCCAGAATTTGGCCCTACAATATGTTAGATGTTTTCTGATTATTTCGCTCCCACCACAGATCAAGTATTAATAAGTAATAAGGTATAAGTAAGAAAACAACCTCACACAAAAGAAGCACCCCTGTCCTAGAAGACGAAGACGAGTAGCAATAATTTGCACTTTTTGAGAACATATCAGCAAAATATACCCCTTTACCGAACATGTAACCTGTTGATGGGGCTTCTGGAGGAGCAATGCGTAATCCTGTTTTCAGGCAGAAGAAACAATGTGGAAGAGTATTTTAGTATACTTTCTAGGTCAGCCTTACCATACCTCGATAAGACCCATTAATGGTTAGTTAACTTGGTTTAGCTCAGATATTGCAACAAAAGACCATTTCCTTTATTATTAATTTTGAAATGAAACGAAAATAATATCCGTATAAATAATGAACATGAAAAGGCATAAGAATTACCTTGTGATAGAATTCCAGTCCAGTTAGTAAGTCGAGAACCATGCCACAAAAGCATTCTGTTTTTGGTGTTAGAGAACTGCACAAAGAGATAAGATGATTTGTACGAGCAAATGAGCTTCTACAAGCAATCACAAAACCAATCCATACATTTCAAAAGTTCTCTTGGGAAGAATGATGTGTACCTTTCTGAAGCGTTCATCTTCACACTTTCTGGACACCCTAAATAACTGAACTATATCAACAGTATAATTTGAATGTGTTTTTGCATGAGTGTTCTTCATATACTTCTCTATCTGCACCCAAAATTCCAGGATCCAATTAAAGAATAAAATCCTATCTGTAGAGCTTACGCAAAGCTGAAGTGGAACCATTTAAAAGCTAATTGTATAGATAGAACCTACTGATGTTATTTTTAATATTATTTTTGATAAACACCTAACCATGTTATTCAACTTCAACCAGATAGAGTTTTACCACAGAGTATTCCTTTGAATCAGCATCAATCGCTTTCAGTTCGCATTGGAGGCGATTGTAATGAGAGTATAGTGGATCTTCCTGTTCAATGAATAAAAGCACAAAAAAGGATTATTGCATATGCTTCAATGGTCTATTCTTTCTGATACAAGGGGCTGCATATATATCGTGTTAACCAGTAAATTGGTAATGCGAAAACAACGAGAAGTAAGATACCTGCATGTCCTCGTCATCCTTTAACAGCTTAGTCGCAAGCTCAATTTCACCTAGGGCTTCAACCTTTATAAACACAAAGGTGATTGTTAATTCCAAGTGGGAGTCAATTAATAGCTCAAAGCAGCAATAAATATAAAACTTAAGAAGTTCATAGCAGATATAAAAAAAAAAACTCAATACCATTTCTATCTTGCTTTTCAGTTTCTGCGGTGTGTCGATAATAAACTCCCCTGCCATTATATATATTCTATAATAAGTAACTATCATGTTTACAGAACACAAAAAAAAAAAAAAAAAAAAAAAAAAAAAAGAGGCCAACAGCCAAGAAAAACCATGTCCAAGTGTCTACCAACATTATAAGATGATGATAGAAATTTTGGATACAAAAGTGTCAAACTTTGTAGTACAAGACCATGTGTAACTTGTATGATTGCAAAATTATCTGGTTTGAGAGACAGGGAGAAAAGGTTACAGGTAGAAGGAAAATGCAATTCTAGCCAAAAAGAAACTTACGCATCTTTTTGAAACCGAAGTCATGAGGGATAACAGTGTAGAAGGCTCTGCAATGAGACAACCACTGAATAATGAAAAGTAAAATAATAACAACTGAAACTATTATTTTAAAATTCAATGGTATTCAGCAAATGCACATTACAGAACCTTGAAAGCAAGTCTAACGCTTACCCAGTCAACCGCTCAAGTGTTTTCCTATCAGGGGTAGCAGTTATGGCTTCAGAAATGCTCTTCAAGACATCATATCCCTGTATGAGTTCATATAGAGATGGGTTAAACAAAAGAAGGGCAGACATGTGAGATCAGAATTCGTTAGGCAACTTTTTCTATATTGTTAAGTGATTACTCAAATGGCATACCTTCAAAATGGTTGATTTGCTTAGCTTTCCAAGAGGCAACTTTTCAGCATTGTATCCTGAAAAGTTACAAAAGTTTGCTCAAATATGCACAGGAAAACAAAAGACTATAAGCACTAACAAGATGGACAAGCTGAACATAAGGTGTATATCATAATATGAGAATATGATTGGGTTACAGGTTGGTTGTTTAGAGGTAAACGTTACTAACCTATTTCAATCATCTGTTGCTTCATCATGCTGACATTACAAATAAGAGAGATAAACTGAGCAATGCGAGATTCCAGTTTTGTTTCTCGTGGTTGAATTGAAGAGTCTTCGAGCTTCTTTGGAACCTGAAATAATCAAAAGGGATCACCGAGATTCTTGAACTTGGAAATCTAATGAATGATACTGGTTTAATTCAAGAACCCAAATATATTCAAGAGCAACAATGGAAGTAAAAACTAAATGGCAAAAATAAACTCACAATTGATTCATTTTCTGTTTCTTTGTAATCCATTTCCAACCAAGCGTAGAGTTTCGGGTAACAAACAAAATTCTTACGATCAGACCATGGATTGTTTGTCTTGGCGTAAAATCTTTGTTCGAACTCATGAATAGCTTCATCTCTGGAGGTGAATCCCTGTAACTTGTTCTGACCTTTTACTCCAACTCGACCCCATCTAGTGAAAACCATGAAACCTCCACCACCATCTGATTCTGCATTAGTATATAATAGCACAAATAAAGTTTATAAAAGATTTATACCACATTCCCGAGACTTGATTCTTCCCAGTACACAAAAAACAGACGTTTGCAAGAGGCAGTCAGAACAAGAAAAATAAACGAGGATGGAGCAGAAGAAAAAACTATACCAAGAGCTTGAATCGCATAGAACTTATTATTATTATCTGAGAGATTTGTTTGGTTCAACATTGCATCATAGATTTCACCTCCCTGTATAAATATGAAACAAAACAATTTTGAAGCCAAAAGTGAATAAGAACCAACAGTATAAATTTCATCAATAAGCAGTGCAAATAAAATTACATTAACTAAGAAATCATTGAAAAAGAATACCCCATGGACCCTATCAAATACTGACTTCCAGCAACAAAGAACTGCAAATGAATTACTTACATGCTGCAATACATGGTAGTTTGTCTTATACTCGTCAGGGAGATACTGATCCAAAACCGCACCACCTTTCTTGGTGGCTTTAACCACCTTTTCCTCTTTCACCTCACTCGCTTCTCCTTTATCTACCACCACCACCGTATATACAATCATAATTAGAATTAAGAAATCCCCAAATTTAACCAAAAAACACGCACACGAAGTATTAAGTTTGAGTCTATTCAATGTATGACAAACACAACATTGTTGAATCAAATTGTTATCCCTCTTTCTAAGCGTACTAAGCAAACAAACCCCAATTTCAATTCCACAATAAAATCAACAAATGTCGAATTAAAAATTGAAACAATACCTTCAGTAATCGAACCCAAATCCTTTTGCAAATCAGCAGAAAGTCTCTCAAGAAGTTCTTTCTTAGTCCCTATAGACGAAACCCCGCGAATTGAAGCTTGTTTTCGTAACTCACTAACCCCCATTCCACGGAGCGACTCAACATCAACAACAACACCATCTTCTTCTTCTTTCTTTCCATCAATAGCAGGAGTAGCATCGTCATCTTGTGATTCCCTTGGTCTCTTTCTACTATTTCTCTTATTATTAACTGAATCATCAGCATTAGCTGATTGGGGTTTTACTTCTTCAAGCAGTACTGCTGCTAGTCTCTCAACCTTACAAAATCAAAAGAGTAAAAGTAAGAACAAAAAATCATTTTATTTTATTTTTTTAAAATCCATGTAAATCCTTTTGCATACCAGTTTTGGTTTAGTGCCAGAAGCATCTAAGCCTCGTTTGGTAAGTTCAGCTCTGAGTTCGTCTACTTTGAGCTTGCTAGCCATGGCTCTCTCTTCTCTTGTCTTCTCTTCTCTTCTCTTGTGTGTGTGTATTCTATGGAGAGAGGGAGAAAGACAGAGAAGGGTTTTTAAGTTCTCAAAAAGCGTGTCGAGGAAGAGAGGGAAACGTTGTTTGTAGTGCTAGACACGATTGGGGAAGGTTGACTCTTGACTCTTGACTATCTTCAACCAGCTGCGAGTAGATACTGTATTGAATTCTGGATAGTATTTCTATCTTTTTTTGACAGGTAACAGAAATTCATGAAGTAAAAAGGGTACCACAAGAGTCTACAGATAGTTAAAGGAACGGAGAATGGTCTCTCCATATCTTCCCCTTCCCAGAACAACGAGCAATATTAGCTATGCAGTCCGTTAACTTGTTGTCTTGTGTGTCAATAAAAGTAAGATTACAATAAGGAAAAGAAAGTAAGGGTTTTTTACATTCCCATAACAAAATATGGCACGACCAAGGACTGGCAGTCGTGATGTTGTTGACATCGTCTATGATTGTCTTGCCATCGCCCCGTAGTAAAATTTGACTCCAGCCTTGTTCCTGGGCCCAGACCATAGAGGCTCTCAGCGCTGTGGCTTCCGCCTGGTGGCACGAACTAACCCTTGCCACTCCTGAGAGACCTGCGATGAAAGCACCATTTGGCGTACGGGCTATGGCAGCGTATCCGGCTACATAGTCAGAGACAGAATAAGAACCATCAAATTTTATTATGACATAAATAAAAAAGAGGTATATTCCAGATGAGTATCACAATTATACTCAGTTAATATTAGGATTTTTGTCTAGCTTATAAGACTCAGCCGTTTGGAAAGTACTATTCAACGATCAACGGTCGTGTTTGAATGGATAATTGGGCGTTTAATGCGCGAGCAGAACGGTCAGATCAACAGTTTGTTAGTTGTCGGGACAGGTGGCAAGCTATATACGAGGAGCACAATAGCGAAGATCGTGCTAGCGAAGGGAAACTAATTAATATATTAACGAAGATGAGTATTAACGAATGAGGACTCCAAGAAACCATGGTGAGGAGACCTCCTGCGAAGGATCCAGTGAAGCCAGAAGAATTGTCATCCACTTTTATAATTTGCCTATAAATAGACCTGAGAGCAATGTAATGAGGGTTGAGCAACTTTGCAAGGCTAAGGGAGTGAGTTAATGAGAGCATTCATAATCTAAATCTGAGAGCTTGTAATCTTCATTATATCATAGTGAAATCCCTCATGTGGACGTAGGTTTTAACACCGAACCACGTAAATCCTTGGTGTTCATTATTTACTATTATTATTATGTCAACTTGGATCATAAATCTAAAGCAAAACCATAGAGAGTAGATTAGGACAACCATCCAGGTGTGTTGTAGGATTTCTTGCAACTACATCTCCAAATATGCTTGGCATGTTTATGGATAAAAAACTTGGCTCCTACTTTAATCGGTCAAAAAGCTCAATTAGTTCCTACTTTTGGAATCATTTTACCTTTTTAATTACCCTTTTACCTTTTTAATTAGTTCCTACTTTTGAAATCCTCGTTTCAAAAAAATTCATTTACGAAATAAAGACACTATAAATTCGTTCAATGCCTAAGGAACCTCGAAGTAAAAACTGGATTAGCCTAAGAGCAAGGGCTTAGGGTAGAGAACATCATTCAAGGTGAAAGAGTTAGACTAAAATTGAGCTAATTAGGTACCACTATGGGTAGGGGAAGGACTCTCTTTCACCCTATACTTCTTCAAACACTCTTTCATACGAAAGAGTGCTCGGTAGTCTAGCCTAGACGGGTAATCTTCATTCCTCCAAGCCAAGTGGAGTATCTTTTCCCATATGGGTATTTATTTCAATATTAATCTCCCAAAACACGGATTATACCTAGGTTATTATAATTAAAATAACTAAATGAGCTCCTACACGGGCATTTATCCCCGTCAATTTTTTTTTTATATATTAGACGAAAAAACTTTACCCGTTTAGTCTCTCTATTTCATTACCCACTGTCCAAAACTCATTCATTCACCTAATCACTCATTCATTTTGAAATGGATAAAGTGTTCAAATACTCTATCCCATAGCCCTTGCTCTAATAAGGGATACATAAAGGAGTAAAAAGTTTCTATCTATAAATTGTATCTATAATAACCTCTTTCAAAAAATGCACTAAAATAAGAATACCAAATAGTTCGCCAGCAAACATAAATTTACACACACAACCAAAGCAAAATTAGTGATATTTACTCTATAACCTGCGATAATAGTAGAACATGTGAATATCCGATATAACCTTCTTTTGATCCCTATATTTTTTGACTTCTTAATACAAATATTAGACGTAAACACACCATCCTCTTTTGATCCATGTGCATATACAATGGTTAATGATAGCAACCATAACAGGTCCATGAATATCAGTCACGAAATTATGTTGTTCCTTGGATACCTTTAACATTGTATATCACCAAGTTAGCTATTTTCCTGAGTTATCCCTATTTGTTAAGTTTCATGTGTTAGCTGGTGTTCTAATGGTTGGATTTAAAGTTAGCTCTAGAGTTCATCTAATTCCTAAGATTATATAAATATGGTTTGTTTTAAGTCCTTGAATACTATGACTTCATAAAGGATAAACCATTTTTTCACACGGTAAAATCCATAAAGTTAAAATTGCTCTTTGATATATCTCCTAATTATTATAAAATTATGGTTACTGCTTATCTTAATCAATCACAACAAAGCATAAACCCTTTCAAGCACATTAACATAGCAAAGCCCTAATTAGTATTCTGGTGCATAATGTTAAGTTTTGTAATAAAAGTACCCATATAGAAAAAACTCACATGCAGAACTCGATATGAGTGTTTTCACAGCCTTAATTGTTGAGATCACAATATGCTGATTTGATCTTCCTTGCCATACCTGAATAAAATCGTGAATGTTCGTTAATGAATTGATATTTTTTACAACATCCCAATTTTAAAATTAAATGAAATCAAAAATAAAAACCTAATTTATTCAAACATACCTGGTTAGAATCCCATAGTAATCCAAAACAATTGAATACATATGGTTCAAAATAGTAATCTTGAGTTTCAAATTGAATTCATTATGAAAAAATAAATCTTAAAAAGTGTGTGTTTTTAGTAGTAAACAAAACTCAATTATCATCTTTCGTAAATTGCTCCTCCGTTTTTTTTCATCTTTCAGTAGTAAATAAAACTCTATTACCATTGTCTTGAAGATCAAATTTTAAGTTATTTGAACGAAGAAGAGAAACGTGAAAAAGAGAACCCATCGAATCTTATGAGTGGTCGATCTTCCTTTAATCGATTTTGTGAGAAAGATAGTTGTTTGAACGAAGAAGAAGAAGAAATTGAATCGAGAAGAAAATGAATCAAGAAAAAAAAACTGTAGTCGAAAGTGTTTACTCCTGAAGTTGTTTGGGTTTCACAATAATCTGGCAAAGACAAACACAATCCAAAAGGATGACATAAGAGAAATTTAGTCAGTTTCTGTGCCACGGTTGAAATTCGTACGATGGTCGAAAATTATTCTTTCCTTTGTATTAGTTAGATGAATTCAAAAAAGAGGTAACCGAATTTTATTTCATCAACCGATAACTATGAAAGATATACTATTTGTGGGAGTTTCATTGAAAAATTTAACAATGCAATTAAATAAAAAAATAGGTTCAGAACGAAGATACTAATCCATCCATGACTTGTAATTTTTGTTTTTCCTATTAAGGATGAGACTTAGCGGTCTAGGGGTTTCACAAACCAAGATTAGACCTGGGATGATCTCAGAATAAGATGGAAATTTTATCAATACTAAAACCATTTTATTCAATGTTTTTCATTTGCAAAAAGAAATATCTAGTTTATTCGATCTAGTTGCAAGTGAATTATGATAAAAGATAACATATAAGATCTTGGTTGATAATTGGTAAGAAAAAAATTGATCAAATAACTTTGCATCAAATTTTTTTCTTAAAAAATAATAATCAAATAACGGACAACAAGGTAATCCAGAAATTGACAAACATTTTTATAATTCAATTTTGTTTATCGAAATCAAATAATGATATTTATTAAGTTTTTGAATTAGGATATTTTTATTTTTTTAAGGAAATAACTACATGGATGCCAGCTAAAATTGGGTACATTAGGTGCATAAAAGTTGGGAGTTACAAAGAAGAAATTTGTGTTAGATAATCCAAGAAACAAGTATTAAAAAGATGCAAATTGAATTTAGGGGATAACATTTCTCCGCTATATTTTGTCCGGTATGCTTTTATTCTTTGTAGGATTTTAATTTTAGTTTAATGGTAATAATCCATATTTTCCATTTTTTGGGTTTAGAAAACAAGCAAAGTATGATACTTTTCTAATACCCATGAATCTTTTAGATATTTTCCAAATATCCAATTTGGATATTCTACCCATAATATTTAAAACTAATGTATACTAATATACCCTCTTATTTCTATCTAACGTAGCAATTCTTCATCATGGCATAAAAGTGGGTAAAGAATGCCTTCAGCGAATTATTTCGTCCTCGATTGATTTCACAAATTATAGATTGGAATCACGTACACGTAGTTTACTCAATCTGAGTGTGTGGATTGCTAACAGTGAAAGAAAAAGAAGACCAACAGGAACCATGTAAAATATGATAAATATAAGAATAAAAATCTGATTCCGGAAGAATTCTTGCTCATGTAATGTATAAAAAGGTTTGGTTAAGTCATAAACGGTGTTAGGAAGCTTGGGTCGAGCTCAGGAAGCTAAAAAGATAAAGAAAATCAATTCAGAATTATTATTTTTCTTCTGTTGTTGAAGAAGACGAAGAATAGAGAAAATGCAACGGTTTCTTCAACTCATCAGCAACGTTTATCTTCAGCTTTGCAGTGTTTATCTTCAGCTTTATAACGTTTATCTTCAGTTGCAATGATTTGTTCAACCAATCAAAAACGTTTATCTTCAGCTTTGCAACGTTTATCTTCAGCTGTAACGGTTTCTTCAACAAGTCAACTTTTATTTTCAACTTTGCAACGTTTATCTTCAGCTTCATTGCAACAGATAATTTGTAACACCAAAAAAACGTTGCAGATTTCTTGTTTAATTATTTTAGCTTATTTTCTTCTTCTCAAGCACTTTTGAGCATGTACCAATCTTTTGAGAGTGTTTTGAGCATGAAGATACTAGTTTCATACAAGTATAAACATGGATGAAAACAAAATCAAGCTAGGATGCAACCAGATTCATCATTGTTATTTTCAGATATTTTTTTACAATTTTATTTTAAACTAGAATGCAACCAGTTTCATCCTAGCTATTATTCGAATATTTTTATTTCCTTAGTTGAAAACAGGATGCATCCAATTTCATCCAAGCTATTTTTTGAATAATTTTTTTTATTTTATTTTAATTCAGGATGGAACCAGTTTCATCCTAGATATTTTCTTTCGGAAAAAAAAAACTTTCGAATTTACTATCAACAATTGATCTTGTTTTGAAGAGAATTTAAAATCCTTTCCAAAAATATAAGTTTTACTAAAATCGGATATATATTCTAAGAGTTATGAATATTTTTGTGATTTTTTTAAATTGGAGAGAGAAATGATAATAAAAAAAAAACTATAAAAGTGAGAGAGATATTTATCTTATCGTCCATTTCACTCATCCTTAATTTTTACAAGTCCATTAGAACCATAAATTATAAAATTCTGAATAATATATTATTTTCTGTTTTGAATTTGATTATTCACGTGATCCGTTATTTATTTATTTTTCCACTGGCTTTGCCGTAACATTATCATTCTCTATCGCCCTAGGATATCTCTTAACCATCTCTCAAGCTCCATTTGACACAGTCTCCCCTCATCAATGCCCCTCGTCTCCAAATTCAATGTTCATGAGCATTAAGTTTGTAATCGGATACTAATGGTTTTCAATATGTTTTATTATAGCTCAAATAAATTATTCGTGGACGAAGGGTCTAGGCGGTAGTTGGGGTGCTCTGACCACCCCTAAATTTATAGAACCTAACGAAATTTATTTATTTTAAGAGTAGTTTTTTGAAAAAAATAAATAGTGGTCCATTAGATATTTAACTTCTAGCCCATACAACTATTTTAGCACACCTACATTTTCAATCATGTTTTATCGCTCGACTGAACATTATGCAATCCGTTGAAGTGCATCATTACCAGGACTCGTCACTGGAAGGAAACCAAACATCTAGTCAGCTAGATTTTACTATTGGGGAACATATTTTCCATATCTTTGTCTTCTGAGAGTTTATGATCAAATTTTCCAGATACACTGATATTTTCGTACAAACTAATGTATAGGATCGTTCGTCCCACATGATGAACTCTTTTTTAGTGAGTTATGTTGGAGATATTTCTGTAACAGAGAACAAACCAAACAGAAGCTTGAAACAGATTAAGCGTTAGAAGAAAACAGCAGCAGACTTCAGAAAAACACACACAAAGGAAGATGGAGTCGCCTGTTCAACAGACTGCCCTTAACTCGATATTTGTCGGGTATACCTCTATAAAGAGTGTTGCTATACCCCTAGTGTGGACAAATCGAATTCAGGATAAAACCACCTGATACCAACCTAGCTAGCAAAAACTCGTTGACCCGTTGCGAACTTAACAACAGAAGAAGAAAGAAAATTTTTATCTACGTGCTCAAAACAAAGCAGGAAGAGGGAAAAAGTCGACAGGATAGTAGCTGCGAATGGGGTGAATGAAAATGAGATTTTTTTCTTTTTCTTTTATAGGAGAAGAAAACATTTTGGAATTCAAACAGTCAAATATTTAATTTAAAATATTTAATTTAAAATATTTAATTCAAAGATATTTTTATTAAATTTGATTTAACCCCATAAATATTAAAACGGTAAAATTTATTAAAGGAATTTAATAAAATAAAAACCGTTGAGTCTTGATAGGCACACGCTGGCACCCGCCATGCACGCGCTGGCTCGCGCTGGCACACGTCGGTTCACGCAAAAAACACATGCAAGCTCCACAAGCCCGCGGCCCGCGTGCGTGCTTCGGTGCGAAGCACCGCACATGTGTGAATTTGTCCACTAGCCCATTCCCTTAGTCCATATCCAATCCACAAGTCTTTTCCCTTAGAAGCAATTTTAGTGGTAATCAAAGCTGTACCATACCGGATTTCGGTTTGTACCGGTCGAGAGCGATATACTGGTACGCCGGTATACCGGGGAAATTTCGGTTTATATACCGGCGAAATATCGGTTTATATTTTATACCTAAAATTTTATAAAAAAAAATACTAGCTCACATTTTATAACTATAAATGAATTCCAAAACGTTATAAGTATCATATATAGTTCAAACTTCAAAGTATAATCAACAAACACAAGATAAACAACAACTTCAAATTTCACCGTCTAAAGTACTAATAAAAACAACCATATTACAATTTTAATCAAAATCATTAGATTCATTATAGATATCATCACAATCATCACCAAGTAGTCCTCTTTCCGTGTCCAACATCAATTGATCAGTATCATATGCATCAATGTCAGTGCCAGTTGGATAAATAGACTTACTTCGAGAACTACGAACTGACCCACTTACTTCACCAATATTCTCCTGCAAATCATCCAAAGTTACATTATCACCTTCCACATTCAAGTCATCCAAATTTTGTGGATCCAACCATTCATCATTTTCATCCTGTTCATCTAGAAAAATAGGATCACGAGCTTTCCCATCATCGTTATATTGTTGGATTTCTTTGTATCGACGCTGCAATTTCTTGTTATATTGGATAAAGACACTATCATTCAATTTCTGTTGTGTTAAACAATTACGTTTCTTTGAATGCAACTGAAATACGAAAACATATGACAGAATAGATAGTAAGCAAATGATAGAATAAATATGTGCATTTCAGAATGACAGGCAAAGGGGACTAAAACAGATGAAATCAAAGATAAGAATACTTACATTCTGAAATGTGCTCCAGTTTCGCTCACATGGGGAGGAAGAACAAGTTAGACTCAATACCTTGATTGCAAATTTTTGTAGGCATGGGACATCCATTCCTCCATAGGTAATCCACCAATCATCTTCATAAATACATACACAAAGTTATATAACACAAACATAATCATATTTTAAAATAACAGAATATAAAAAACTTACGAGGTTGATCTTTATCCCTTCTTCTTATGCAAGACTGACTTCCCAAGATCCCAACAGCATCACTGTATAGTCTCAATTCAGACATAGCTTTATCTAGTTCATCTTCATCGGTTATTAGCCTTTCCATTGCTTTATGAAGACCCCTTTTGATTTCTTTATACTTTGGATCATTATCCATCTCACGAGCATCGATCTTGTAGAATATTGAAGAATTCAAATAATAAGCCGCACAATGTAGATCATGATTAAAGTTTTTCTTCAATCGGTTATCAAAGACATCCTGAATTATAGCCCAAGTATCTGTTTCTTTACTGAAATTTTTCTCCATTTGATCCCATGCTATTCTCATTGCATCAATCAAATAAGGCATTGTAGGTTTGAGCTCAATATCCACTAACCTTACAACCTTAACTAAAGGCTTTAGCACAGTACAAGAATACTCAACATCTGCCCAAAATGTACTACTTGTAACAATTTTAAGTACAATAATTCCTACATTTTTTTTGCAGCCCTACTTTTCGCCCACCTATCAGCCACAAACATCATTTGCAAAGGGGTTTTATACTTATGGAGACTTTCTAGTGTGTAGTACTGAGTTGCAAATCTAGTCTTTGTGGACCTATGTAAGTCTCCATTTGTCATCTCCCTCATAAAAGCCAATACTTGAAAGTGAGAATAAATATAGGTAACGAATCTCTTACCTAATACCACGGATTTCTTGATTCTTGGAAGCTTGGAACCAAGATCTTCTAACATCAACTGAACGCAATGAGCAGCACAAGGAGTCCAATACATATTTGGGAAATCAATCATTAAGTCTTTTCCTGCCTTCTTAAAGTTGGAACCATTATCTGTAATGAACTGAACAACATTATCTTTACCAACATCATTAATTACCTCTGTTACAAGCCCACGTATGTAATAAGCATCATTGGTTCTGTTTGACGCATCTACAGACTTCAAAAAAACTGACCCTTTCGGACAATTCACCAAAAAATTAATAAGATGTCGCTTTTTCCCATCCATCCAACCTTCAGACATAATAGAACATCCTAACCTCTTCCAATGTACCCTAAATGTATCAACAAACGTCTTCATATCATCTAATTGTTCTTTGAAAAGATTTGTACGAATCTGACGATAAGATGGTGAAGGCATAGCTAACATCAAAAAAAAAACATACAAGTTAACAACTATTACAGAGTAAGTTAAGTTATATACAAGTTAAGTTAAGCCAACTGCATACCTTTCCCGTATTCGCCAATTGCATAGATCATTTCTTGGAAACTTGGGCTTCGAACGGTATTAAAAGAAATTGAATTCTCAGTCATCCAAGCTGAAATGCTTTTCCATGCAGCTTTTAGTAACTTCTCTTTCGCTACACTGTTTCTTTCAAGAGTGGCCTGTTGAGTTCTCGCGTGATCTGTCTTCATGAATGAATCCATTGGTCCTCTACTATTACTTTGGCCTATTCGTTGTTTCTTCTTAGTTTGTACAACTAGTCGACTACCACTGGCTTCTTTTTATTGCACCTCAACATCAGTTGAAGCATCAGACCCTTCACCTGAGTTTGTATGCTCATACAATAAATCAACAGTAGCCCGAATTTCTTTTTTGGTCCTCTTTAGAGAAGTATCCTGATTAAGTTTTTTCATAATATCAGTTGTCGCACTACCACATGGTTTAACATTCCCTGACTTCTGTAAGATATGATCCTTAAGCCTAGTGATTCCACCACCACGGATTTCTTCGAACATAATAAACAAGTAATCCATGTTGGATGATCTGGATTTCTGCGTTCACCCCATTGCCATGCTATATCTTTGGATGGTGTGTCTCGTTGGTGGAGATTTGGTTTGTGTAGAAGATGAAGGTAACAATGAGCCACATGTAGAGGGTGTAGTGCATGAATTGGATGCATTAGAAGAATCCATAATCACCTGATTCACAACCTAAAGTAACAAAATTGAAACAAAACAAGTTAATATAATAAATGAAAGATGGGAAAAGAGTTACTAAATTATAACTAAGCTATAAGCACAAAACTCAAACTTCTTTTTCCGAAGAAACATTTTATGTTGAGAACTTGAGATTAAAGAAAGAAAATTTATTTGGTGCTGTTGTGTTGATTACTATTTGGGCCAGACATAATACAAGTTATTGGGTTCAGATTTCAATTCAAGAGACAGAAACCATTGGCAATTAAGAAAACCTATTAGCAGATTTCCTGTATTTTGTCCTTATTAATGACAAACGGCAAACAGTTGCACTTTTGTGTTGTTTTTTCATCCATCAGAAACTGGTTCACACAGACACAAACTCATCAAACCATCCTGCTGTCCACTCTAATAACTTTTCTTATCTACTACCTTCTACCACAACGACGACTTCTGCGCTCCATAAAAGTTACAGCATGTACTTGAGAAACAACTCAACCAAGAAATTTCTAGGTGAGAGTTAGCAACAATTTTCTCCTCTGCTGCTGACAACTTGTCCTAACTTTATTCTGCAGGTGATGATTGCGTATCTGTACAAACTGGATGCTCAAATATATACATTCATAATGTGAACTGTGGGCCAGGACATGGAATCAGCATTGGAGGATTAGGAAAGGATAATACCAAAGCCTGTGTCTCGAACATCACTGTGCGTGACGCTGTGATGCACAACACGACTAATGGTGTCAGGATCAAGACATGGCAGGTAAGAAAACCAACGTGTAACTATGACTATATGAAATCCTACTGGTCTGCAGATCATTTATGCTAAGATTGAGCTGGTGAAAACAATCAGTTTGATAGGAGCAAAATGAAAAGCCCCAAGATCCTCTTTGACTTGGATTGGTGATTTTGGGCTACGTGCTTTTCGCACCAAAAAGTTCGTGTATCTGCAATATACAACAATGTTGAAACGATGACTTGTTTCCTTGTGCAGGGGGGATCAGGATCTGTTCAAGGCGTTTGGTTCTCAAATATACAAGTTTCTGAAGTTGAATTTCCTATTGTAATTGACCAGTACTATCGTGACAAGAGAATATGCAAGAACCAAACTTCTGCTGTAGCTCTATCAGGAATAAATTATGAAAAACTAAGAGGGACATACACAATTAAGCCAGTACATTTTGCTTGTAGCGACAGCTAACCATGTGAAGGAGTAACACTAACCAACATCAAACTTGAGCCTCAGCAAGAACGCTATCGGATGTTCAACCCTTTCTGTTGGCAGACCTTTGGACAGCAAGAAAGGCATAAATCTTCATAGTTTTTGGGAGTTATTCTCCAAGGTGAAAAACAGGTCAAATGAAATGTTTTTAGGAAGTGGGGATTCAAGTTAATTGAACGAGACCATTTTGTGGGTCAGTTTAGGACAATAATTCACTAGTGTTCATGTGCAATGAAGTACTCTAATGAAGAACAAGACAGGGCATGATGCATGGATGGCAACAAGAACAGCTACAGGGCTAACAAATAGAGCTAAGTAGAATTTTAAGCTGAGAAGCCTAACTATGCCAATGCAGAAACAAATACAGGGGAAAAAGTAAATAGATAATGTCTTAACAAAATCAGTAACATCATTTTGATTGAAATCAAAATTAAAAGCCTTAATTCATAAAAAGTACCCAATTTGAAATCAGTAACCCTAACTTGAGTTTCCCAAACCACTTCAACATCTGATTTCAATATGGAAAAATGGGTATTCAATCTCTAACAATGAACTAGAAACCTAATTTGAAATTACCCTAATCAAATCATACGAAAGAAAGCTACAATGAATCAGATAATCAGTTTCACAATAAAAATCAAACAAGATTACTTGCACAGTTGAACTATAGTTACTTGATTTTAAACATACCTTAAGAGATGGAGAAAAAGATGGTGATGGAGGCGCTGCAGTGCTTAAGAGATGGAGAAGAAGAAGATGAACCCAGTTGCAGAGGTGAGAAGAAGATGCACTAGAAACCCTGTTTTGGCAGAGATGAACCCACCCATACCGTAGGATCAGTTTCTTTTTTTCATCTGACGGTTGAGAACACATACCGGGTAATACCGGACTATACCGGGTAATACCGGTTTATAGGCGTACCGGCCGGTTTTACCGGTGAGATATCGTTTCGGCGGTATTTACAGTTTCGTGTCGTTCTCCGGCCGGTACCGGCCAAACCGGCCGAAATTTCGGCCGTACCGGCCGGTACGTACTGCACAGGTGGTAATATAGATAGACTTCATCCTTGGTTTATCCCATGTGGGACAGACCAAAGGTTTCTCATTCATATAGAAGTGAAAAGTGGATTTGTTATTTCCACTCCCAATATATGCTAGTGACCCTTTGGTCCCATCAAGATAAATTAGGTAACAAAACAATTTTTGGTAATAAATCACTTTTTAATTCTAACAATCCCCCACATGAATGAAGAAAGCGATAAATCAGAAAACCGGAAAAACGAGAAATACCTCTTAAGCAATAGGTGTCCATATGGAATTGAACCTTTTCTTAGTGAGAATTACCGGAACTACTTGATGGACAGTGAACGTGATGTCTTGAACTGCCATCGTTTAGTGTAATTCATCAATAGATCCTTACGCGAGATATCTCTCAAGAGTGTTGTTAAGTTCACGTCGTTGTGTCCGTTTTGGCCCCGGACATATCCCATTTCTCAGAATTCTCTAGAGAATCAGCTCAGTTCTCATAAGAAGCGACCCACTTCCTCATTCAGATAGGTGAGTTCTATCAAGAGTGTTAACTACTACACCCCATTTCAATCTTGAATTAAAACTATAGGTGAGTCATCCTCACATGCAGTCACACTATCACGTCTACACCATAGGAAAGGGACATAGAAAATAATTCTCTGATAGTGTTTAATTTTTACCCACCACAAATTAGTTGTCTCATTCAAAACCTTTATCTTAGGATATCCAGTCACCAAGGTTGAGTATCCTTCATGGCAAGTTTTAATTGATGAGCTTAAGTCCCATCCCCCTCGATGCATTACTAACTATCCCCTTGGACAGCCTTTCGTCAAAGGGTCCGTGATATTTTCCTTAGACCTCACAAAGTCAACAGAAATAACGCCATTCGAGATTAGTTGTTTTAGAGAATTGTGTTTTCTCCAAATATGAATGGATTTTCCATTATAATTGTTGTTTTTAGCATTATCTATTGCAGCTTGACAATCGCAGTGTATAGATATAGCTGGCACAGGCCTATGCCAGAGAGAAATGTCTTCTAAAAAGTATCTTAGCCAAGCGGCTTCCTCTCCTGCTTTATCTAACGCAATAAACTCGGTTCCATAGTGGACCGAGAGATACATGCATGTTTGGAACTCTTCCAAGACACTGATCCACAACCTAGAGTGAAGACGTATCCACTCGTAGATTTAGACTCCTCTGAGTCTGCTATCCAGTTTGCATCACAGTATCCTTCAAGAATAGCAGGTCATCTCTCATAACTCAAACAAAGGTTTGAAGTGTATTTTAGATACCTTAGCACTCTGAAAAGTGCATCCCAAAGCTCCTATCAAACTGGTTATATTTTCTAAGTACAGATTCAATGTAATGAGATTGACTAAGACTATATCTATTAGACTCTCTTCTAGTTTTCATCCCTAAGATTACATCTAAGGGACCTAAGTCTTTCATGTCAAGGTCTCATTCAACATGTTCTTAGTGGAATAAATTACATATATGGTTGTATCCAGTATAATCATATTATCAACATACAAGCATACAATCACACAGGTATCTTTCACAAGTTTAGTATAAACATACTTGTCAGATTCATTTATTTTAAACCCATTAGAAATCATTACATGATCAAAATTTTCATGCTCTAAAGGATTTCTCTTTTCTAAATATCTTTCCTCTTCAAGGCTCAACTTCATCTTCCTCTAGAAGTATTGTCTGATAAGTATAAAGGACATCTAGAGGATCACCACATATCATGCGAGATTCAAATTTCAAAGGAAAATAATTTTTCCAAAGAACATAGCATCCCTAGATTCCATATTGGTATTCAGACCAATTTCTGAAATATCAGAACTCACAACCCTAACCCTATAATTTGTAGTGTGTTCAGGATATCCTATGAAGACATAATCAACAGTTTTGGGTCATATCTATGTCCTCTTAGGTGGAGGGATAGAAACCTTACCCAAGCACCCCCCACATTTATGAAGTATGCATAAAAGGGTTTTCTACCTTTCTATAAATCATTTGGAGATTTGTCTGATCCTTTAAAAGTAATTTGTTCAGGACATAACAAGCTGAGAGGACGACCTCCCCCCACAAGTTCGCAGGTAGTCCTGAACTAATTCATGGCTTCATCATCTCCTTAAGGGATTATATTTTCACCTCTAGTTTGAACTGAGTTCAAGTCAACTAGGTCTGAGGAATTAATTCTAAGGGTTTATAATTTTTCCTGAACATTTTTCTTATAAGACATTTTAGCACATTTTAATTTTATCCAAATTTAACCTTTATGTTTACTTTCCAAATTAAATTTGGGAATGCAGCCTATGCCCGCCAGATTGATCATTAAATAACATGACCAAGTCTGTCATGTACAACATTCAATGATACACAAACATAAAAGGAATCAATTTTATTTATTTAAATTGAGGTTACATATAATTTGTAAAAACCCTCTGTCTTATAGCTCTTTCCACTGAGTTACACTATTTTTTCCAGTTTCATAAAAACCCTTATCATCTAATATACTACAAGATACAAGAATTTTACAGATGTCCGGAACATGAACAATTTCTTCAATGTGAGAGTTTTGCCAAAAATTGAGCTTCAACCCAACTTTGCCTTTTTGCGCAACCTGTGTTACGGACGAGTTACCCATATCGAGTTTTTTTCCTTCCCCTACCTTCTGATAGGAGGTGAACACATCTTTGTTTCCGCGGACATGCTTGGTAGTACCAGAGTCTACCCACCAGTCTCTCACATTGGTTACCAATTTTTACTTCAGACATTGTACCAAAAAACTTGTTTCTTTAGATTTTTCATAATAATTTAGTTATTTTATTTTATTTCTCTATAAAATCCTTACGATTTCTATAAAATATTGCCTAATTATATTATGAATATGATTTATTTATAATCAAATAATCAACACCCACGCATGCTCCACGTTAAATCATTTTTAGTGCATGATAACTACGTTTTATTATGCGTATAATAATTGTCTTGATTAATTTAGTGCACAATTACGTTTCATAAAACGTGACCTACGGTTGTTAATTTGAGTGTATTAACCATTTTAATAATTTCAAGACATCATGCATACGATTCATATATTAAAAAATATATTATGATTATAATTTATAAATCATACCTGATTATCGTTGCTACCACCATTTAAGCGATAAAAGTTTCCCTTTGAGCCATGGAATCTCTATCAAATCCCCGCCAAAGAATACAATTGGCCCAAACCCATATCATCATCTAGAATTAGAATGCTCCCAAAACCACCTCTAGGACTTAACTCAAGTCCAACCCAAAATTGAGTGCCCAAGTCCATTTAGTCATCCATTATAATTTTATTGAGTACAAATAGTAGAGATGAAAGAAACCTCTAGAAAAGCATGTGAGTCACATGTGTGACATATGAAGGAGGGGCAAAAAGGTTTTTTCGCATATTTTTCTTTTAACCCTAGCAACTAACCTTCTTCTCCGCCCGTTCTCTCAATTCATCTCTTCCGTCTTCACTGGTAGCACCCGAAACTCAGAAATTCATTATGTGTTTGTAATGCACAGTAAGAACATCTCCTCCAACCATTTTCTACCTATTTAGAAATTCATATTGCCTTTGTTTCTCAGCGAGTTTTCCAAGAGCTGATTCAACAGATGATTTAGAAGTTGGAGATGAAGTCTGATGATGGTGACGAATTGGGAATCCAGGAAATCGATCAGCTAAGTGTTGAATTAAACGATCAAGAGGGTATGCATCAGATACACGATTTGGAGATGGGATTTGAAATGAATCGAAATAATTAGAATCATCATCAATCACGGCAGTAACACAAAGACCTAATTGGTGGGTTATCAACGGTTTTGAGAGATATCTTCCATTTAAAGCTATTGAAGATGAAACAATCAAAACTATCTCTTCTAACTGAATTTTCAAATTCTTATGACACTGTAATTTCAAAGAATTGAAATCAGCGGCCATGAAAGACGAAGTAGACTGTAAATCAGATCGAAATCCAAGCTTTGCCTCAGTTTCTTTATGGATAAGGAGATCTTCTGTTTCTAACCAACGCAGAAGCACAATCAACGAAACCGCAGTGTGGGTTTCACTCCTCCAATCTCCATGAAACCTATAATATTTCCCAGGATATTCTTTGAGAATTTCAGCAAGCTTACTATACAGTCCCTTGAAAACCTCAATCTTCTAACAAGAGTCGATAAAAGGGTCTTTCTTATTTTTTTCAATTCTTCACAATAATTCTAATTTTGTCTTGACAAGATAACGAAAATGATCGAATCAAGAGATAGATTGATTAGTGATAAGACCTATTAACTCCCTTATCATTTTAATAGTTAGGGGAAATCATTCCCTGCCAGTTACAGAAGATAATTACAGAATGACGATGATAGTAATTTTGATCAAGACTAGAAGAAAGTTATAGAATGTTAAGCACCGATTGGATTTTATGATGAAATCATGATTTGATTTCTACTAATGATTCTTCTTTCACTAGAAATGAAAAAACCCATTATTCATTTGCTTAGAACAGCAACTTCCTCCATCTTTATCATTGGATGGATGATCATGTTTATGATCATGTCCATGCCCTTTATCTTCATCATCACTGTCATCTTCATCAAATGATTTCTGTTTTTGAAATATACAACAATTCTTCGAACTCTTCATCTGAAAATGTAATCGGAATATTATTTCTTGACCACTTCCTGGTCCGTCACCATAATTTACGAGAATATTTGAAGACTGTTGTCTGTGCTATAACATCGAGAAAATGATCCAACGCCCAAAAATTATTTTTCGTTTTCATTATTACGAAATTAAACAACTATCGAGTTAAGATTGTTGGAGATATTCCTGTAACAGAGAACAAATCAAACAGAAGCTTGAAACAGATTAAGTGTTAGAAGAAAACAGCAGCGGACTTCAGACAAACACACACACACAGGAAGATGGAGTAGCATGTTCAACAGACTGCCCTTAACTCGATATTTGTCGGGTACACCTCTATAAAGAGTGTTGTTATACCCCTAGTGTGGATAAATCGAATTCAGGATAAAACCACCTGATACCAACCCAGCTAGCAAATACTCGTTGGCCCGTTGCGAACTTAACAACAGAAGAAGAAAGAAATTTTTATCTACGTGCTCAAAACAAAGCAGGAAGAGGAGAAAAGTTGACAGGATAGTAGCTGCGACTGGGGTGAATGAAAATGGGATTTTTTTCTTTTTCTTGTTCTTTTATAGGAGAAGAAAACGTTTTGGAATTCAAACATTCAAATATTTAATTCAAAATATTTAATTCAAAGATATTTTTATTAAATTTGATTTAACCCCATAGATATTGAAACGGTAAAGTTTATTAAAGGAATTTAATAAAATAAAAACCGTTGAGTCTTGATAGGCACACGCTGACACACGCCATGCACGCGCTGGCTCACGCTGGCACACTCCGGTTCACGCAAAAAACACATGCAAGCTCCGCAAGCCCGCGGCCCGCGTGCGTGCTTCGGTGCGAAGCACCGCACATGTGTGAATTTGCCCACTAGCCCATTCCCTTAGTCCATATCCAACCCACAAGTCTTTTCCCTTAGAAGCAACTTTAGTGGTAATATAGATAGACTTCATCCTTGGTTTACCCCATATGGGACAGACCAAAGGTTTCTCATTCATATAGAAGTGAAAAGTGGATTTGTGATTTTCACTCCCAATATAGGCTAGTGACCCTTTGGTCACATCAAGATAAATTAGGTAACAAAATAATTTTTGGTAATAAATCCCTTTTTAATTCTAACAAGTTAATCTGGTTCTAGTCATATTTATCCAGGGGAATAATCACCCAACTTAGAAGCAAAGGTGATAACTAATTTTTGTTTGTTTGTTTGTTTAATGTAGAAACTATCACTTAGTCCTAATATAAATAATATTGTGTTAGTTTGGTCCCGTTGACCTGATTAAATTACCGTTTGGTCCTTTTAAAAATATAAAATGTATGTTTGGTTCAAATATTATTGTTTGGTCATAGGATGAACATTACCCACACGAAATGACGTCATCATTTTTTAATTTAGTGTCAAAAATATTTTTTCCTCTCTTCTAAAAGTAGAGAAAAATAATCTTTTAAGTTAAATATCTCTCAAACAATAAGTCAAAATTTAACAAATTTTATATAATCGAAAAGCTGTCGACGAGATCTACAAAATGAGTACAACTTTTACATCCTGAACTACCATTACATGCTACAATGAACCACTATTACGAGTTCACTCTATAAAATGAACTGCTAGAATTGATTAATATTATAATGAACTAACTTTGCGAGTTCATTTTATATCATGAACTACCATTACATGCTAGAATGAACCACTATTACGAGTTCATTTTACAAAATGAACTGCTAGAATTGACTAACATTGTAATGAACTAACTTTACGAGTTCACTTTACATCCTGAACTACCATTACATGCTAGAATGAACCACTATTACGAGTTCATTTTAAAAAATGAACTGCTAGATGAACTCCCATCACGGGTTCATTCTACAAATGAACTGCTATAAAGAATTACTATTGTAACGAACTAACTTTGCGAGTTCATTTTACAAAATGAATTATCATTACATGCTACAATGAACTAGTATTACGAGTTCATTCTACAAAATAAACTGCTAAATAAACAACCATACTATTTCATTCTACAAAATGAACTGTTATAATGAACTACCATTACGAGTTCATTCTACAAAATGAACTGCTAGATTTGAACTACTAATATTACGAGTTCATTTTACAAAATGAAATGCTACAATGAACTATCATTAAAAAATTATTTTACAAAATGAACTGCTATAATGAACTACCAACATTACGAGTTCATTCTACAAAATGAAATATCATAAAGATTAATGAATTACTAATATCATGAGTTCATTCTACAAAATGAACTAGTATAGTGAACTACCAATATTGCGAGTTCATTCTACAAAATGAACTGCTAGAAATAAACTACCATACTATATAATGGTGTTAATTCTTGAATATGAACTACCATTACCAATACTGAAAAGATTAAAGCTTCGAAAAATATTACAATTGGTACTCGTTGGCTAAATCTCGTCAAGAGTTTTCCGAATGTATAAGATTTGTTAATTTTCGACTTATGATTTGAGAGATAATTAATTTTTAAATATTTTTTTTTATATTTTAATAAGAGAGAAAAATAAGAGAAAGAAAGGTTATTTAGTTATTTTAACATTTTCAAATAAATAAGGACCAAAATAAACTCCCTTACTTATTGGTGGACCAAACTAACTTGGGACCACTTAAAATTGGACCAAACCCGAAATTTTCCCTTGTTTAATAGCAATATATTCTTTTGCCGTGCTTTTTGACGGACTAGATTTGTGCCCGTGCTACACACTGGGCAAAAATGCCCGTACCTTTTTGAATATGTTATTTTTTAAAATTGATATTTGACATGTCCATTCCTTTTTATTATACCTTATGACCAAACTTTTATAATTTTATTATAACGAATTCCACAATTTTCTTAAGTTTTCGTAACCATCTTTGAGTATCACCATAATATGAAATTAACTTAACCGGATATAACTCTTTGGTAAGAGATAGAGTCAGGATTTTAACATAGATTGTTTCAAGATTAATATCAGTTAGCTTATGCAAATAAAAAATATATTTAAAATAAAACAAATGATGATGATGAGAATTGATAGTTGCCCGTATTTTTTATACTTTCCAACCAAACCTTTTGAAAATGAAAAAATAATTAAAAAGATAAATAATTATTTTTTCTTTGTTGAAATTAGCGATGAAGGAAGTTAATTCCATTGATATAATTAACATATTCATTCTATAGGGATTTTTTTATAGTGGTTGAGAATTAAGTTGGATGACTTATGATATTTAATATTGCATGTTAGTAGTTTTACTAATTTATAGTATTGTTTAGTATTTTGTATTTGATCGATTTAACAAAATAATTATTGATATAAATAATTTCCCTTGTCTAAAGATAATATACAATTTATCAAATTGCAGTAAACTAATCTTTTATGTCATACGTGGCTTTTTTATTAGTCGACAGTTTTCTTTTTTTTCGTCGGTTTTTCTCCATTACCAATTTTTTTTATCTTGGATTATAAAAGTAGTTCTTTCTATGAAAATATTATTTTGTTGAAATCTATAGATCTTAATGCTATATAGAATATATTTTTGAGTAAAAAACTAAGTCTCAAACTCTTAGCAATCTCACATGTTTTTTTATGAAACTCTTTTATTTGATTGTGATGAAAGTTTACTATAATTTTGATATTGGTTGTATGGTAAAATTTGTTTTAAATTGTTTGTAGCTCTCCAAGTCTTAATATGATGTTTTTGTAGTTTAAGTATCCTATATATTGACTACATAAAAAAATAATTAAAAGTCAAATAGAGTTTAGAAATATTTATGGGTTACCATATATAAAGTGTTTTTTTTCAACATTTTTTTTTCTTAAAAATATAGAATTGACCATATCAGTAAATTAATGTAGATCGTCAATTTTAGGTGTTGTCTACCCACTGTGCTGACTCAGTACAATTAAATTTGGGGTATAAAAGAACTGTAATAATTTTTAAACTTAATAGCTAATATGAAAACGAGTTTCCTTTATCCTTTATATTTGCTTCAATCAAACTTTATCAAATATCCTCACCAAAATTATCACATTATAAAAAACTTATTTCGACAAATAAAAAGTGATAATATTATCACCATTTAATATGGGAATTTTACTTATGTAGACAATATTAAATGCTAAGACAGGCGTGCCGCTGAATTTTTCACCGGGCTTTTCTTTGGATTTGAGAAAGCAAAGCCCATTTGTCACGTAATCAAAAGGTCCATAACACTTGCTAGTCCTTGGTTACTTTTGGTGTTCAGGAGAATATAGGTCTGCCTGACATTTACATGTGCCCATATTTTCATTTAAGGCATCATTACACCACAAAACTGGTTTACAAACTTGACTCTAATTTGCTCGTCCTTAAAAAGTAATTACTGTATGATTTGTGGAGAGATGCTGTCATAAAATGGTCTATTGATTAATGTTCAAGATCTGTTGACCATTTTCAGTTGACACTTTTATTTTTATTTTTGCTAACTCTTTAGAAAATGAAACTATACTATCGTCGTGGAGAGGTATAAAAGGGGTGATGAAACCCATATATGTTGGCATTCACTTAGGAAAAAAGGAGGCTTTTTTCTCACTAGATTTTGATTTTTGTATAAATAGTTTCACAATATTAAAGAGATCATTGAAATAAAACCGTAACCGTTTATGTAAAGGTGATTAAATATGGACCGTTATTTAAAAGTGTTGTTCATCTACTGTAGATGAATTCATCCGATAAATTTAATGTGTAAATAAAGTGTAATAATTTATCAAGAGAATAATTAATAAGAGAGTGAATTTATTTGACCCCATAATATTTATATCACTAAAACTTTTTTAAATATCCTCATTAAAATTGTCGCATCATAAAAAATCAATTTCGATTAATAAAAAATGAAAATTTTATCACCGTTCAACATGAAATTTTATTTATCTAGACTGTTTAATATTTAAATGTTCATACATAATGTTTATAGCAGGTTTTATAAAAGTTATAGGGATGGAACCAGTTTAAAATATAAGTGTGCAATTATAATTGTACGTACAATCTAACTAGCTCCCAAGCCATATTAAACTTAGTTTAAATTTTTATCTTAAAATGGGATCCCAAACACATTATACGCTCCCTATCCAACTCGTGGCTATTAACTTTGAATCAAGAGATATTTCGTTGATTAATTTACTTGTATTACAAAGCAAGAACTTAAATACATTTCATTCAAAACTAAATCAAAGGAAGATCCTATCAATCAGGATTGTTGAGAGATATCCGCATGCTTGATGTGCGGCATGATACAGCTGGATTGACTGAGGCAAGTGCAAGCTGGATTGCTTGATGTGCGACATGATACAGCTGGATTGTATGATGCAACTACCTTTGACACGCCCCCTCAAGCTGGACGCCTACTGAAGAGTCCAAGCTTGGATTTGACAAGCAGAAATCTTGCACGTGAGAGAGGTTTCGTCAGGGCATCAGCTAGCTGATCAGCTGATGATACATGTGCAACTCGAATGGCACCTTGTTGAACCAGATCTCGTATAAAATGGAAATCTATTGCCACATGTTTCATGCGTGAATGAAACACTGGATTTGAGCATAGTTGAGTAGCACCTACATTATCACAGTAGATCACTGGACATTTTGGAAGAATAATATGAAGATCAGTGAAGAGATAGGTGAGCCATTTGAGTTCTGAAGCTGTATTGGCCACAACTCGATACTCAGCTTCTGTGGATGATCTGGCAATGGACTTTTGTTTCTTGGAGCTCCAGGAGATGGGATTGCGACCAAGGAAGATATAATAAGCACTTGTGGAAGAGAAATCATCTTTGTTTTCACCCCAATCTGCATCAGAATAAGCTTGAAGGGCATGAGATGAGACTGAATGCATTTGATCAGAAAAGGCATGTAGATTTAGTGGAGACTTCTTGTAGAGCTGTAAGCCATCATGAAGAGTACCACAAAGATAGCGCAGGAGCCTTTTTACTATTTGCCAATGAATAGTGGTGGGTTGATGCATAAATTGAGAAAGCTTGTTGACTATAAAGCTTAAATCTGGCCTTGTGAGAAGCAAATACTGCAGGCTGCCAAGTACAATGCGATACTCTGAAGGATCAGCTAATAATGTGCCCATATGAAGACTCAACTGGGGTGTTGTTGGAAGTGGAGTTTGCACAGGTTTGGCATCAGCCATTTTGGTTCTTCTTAGCAGATCAAGAATGTACTTCTTCTGAGACAATAAAATTCCATGCTTGTTACGAATTACCTCAATGCCTAGAAAATAAGATAGCATACCCAAATCTTTGATAGAGAATCGATTTGCTAAGGAAGCAATAAAGTCATTAACCTGAGCTGTGTTACTTCCTGTGACAATCAAATCATCAACGTAAACCAAGACATATATCAGAATTGTACCTTTTTGATACACAAACAGAGAGGTATCTGCCATTGAATTTTTGAAGCCAGATAGAAGAAGATAGACTCTCAATTCATGGTACCAAGCACGTGGTGCCTGTTTCAAACCATAAATAGCCTTGTGCAATTTGCAAACATAATTTGGTTTGTCTTTGTCAATGAAGCCATGAGGCTGCTCCATGTATATTTCTTCAGAGAGATGCCCTTGAAGAAAGGCATTATTCACATCTAACTGACGCATGACCCAGTTGCGTGAAGTAGCTAAGCTGAGCACCACTCTCACAGTGGTTTGTTTAACCACAGGCGAGAATGTATCAAGATAATCAATACCTGGTCGTTGGTGAAAGTCTTTGGCCACCAATCGAGCTTTATATCTGTCAATGGAACCATCAGAGTTGTGTTTGGTGCGAAAGACCCATTTGCAGCCAACTACATTTTGAGAGGGAGATGGTGGAACAAGAACCCAAGTTCCATTCTTCACTAGAGCATTGAATTCATCTGACATTAGCTGTCTCCAATGAAGAATAGCCATGGCTTGGAGTGCTATTGTAGGCTCTTGATCAGCTGAAGGAATGAGTTGAGTTACCAGATTCATTCTTTGAACTGGTTTGTGTATATTGTTTCTTGCTCTTGTAGTCATTGTGTGCCTTGGAGGCTCAGCTGGAAGAGATGATGAAGCAGTTTCTGTCAACTCAGTGGGCAAGTTTGGACTTGCAATAGGTGAAGATTCTGCACATTGGAGGTCTTGATGAAGATCAGCTGGTGATGTTGGCACAAGTGGTGGAGATGTTTGCAACACTGGAATTGGTGGAGGAATCCAAGTTTCAAGTAGAGAAGATGAGGTTTGAAGCTGGCTTGGTGAGAGTAGAGTTGAGTATGGAAAGCTATTTTCTACAAACTTTACATGTCTAGAGACATGAATTTTTGAGGTTGAAGGATTAAGGCACAGATATGCACTTTGAGTAAGAGAGTAACCAATGAAGACACAGGGAGTGGACTTTGGTTCTAGCTTGTGATGATTGTAAGGTCTGAGGTTTGGATAGCAAAGACAACCAAAGACCCTGAGTTTGGAATAGTTTGGTGTTGTTTGAAAAATAAGATGAAATGGAGATTGAAGAGATAGAGTGGGAGTGGGCATTCTGTTGATGAGATAAACAGCAGTAGCCAAAGCATATGGCCACAAGGTGAGAGGCAGAGAAGCTTGAGTGAGAAGAGTGAGACCAGTCTCCACTATATGGAGGTGTCTTCTTTCTGAGAACCCATTGTGTTCTGGAGTGAGAGGAGGTGTAGTGAGATGAGTGATGCCATTGTTTGCAAGAAAGGTGCGCATGGCAATGTACTCACCACCATTGTCAGAGTACAAGGTTTTGATTTTTAAGTTGAAGTAATTTTCAACAAGGGC
This sequence comes from Papaver californicum, assembly GCA_023531435.1. Taxonomy (NCBI): domain Eukaryota; kingdom Viridiplantae; phylum Streptophyta; class Magnoliopsida; order Ranunculales; family Papaveraceae; genus Papaver; species Papaver californicum. The sequence goes on along the minus strand of JAJJMC010020524.1, from coordinate 117,055 downwards.
TTTGAACTTCATGAAAGTTGAATGTACATCTGATTTTTTTTGCAATGGATAGAACCAGATGTATTTAGTGAAGTGATCTATGAAGATGACATAGTATTTTAGATTGTTTGTTGAGTAAACAGGTGATGTCCAAACATCAAAGAATATTGTATGAAGAGGATGAGTAGAGACAATGGTAGATTGTGAAAAAGGAAGTTTATGACTTTTATTAATGTTGCAAGAGTTACAAGAAAAATGATTGCTTGATTTTGGAAGTAGACCTAGGCTATTATTGGAGATGATATGCCTAAGGATTGGATAAGCAGGATGCCCAAGTCTTTGGTGCCAGGTAGAAGAGTTCAGCTTGAGAGAAGGAAAGGCAGATTTTGCACAGAATTGAGGCCACTCATACACACCATCTTTAGCTGGTCCCTTCATCAAGATTGTTCCATTGTGGAGATCCTTCACAAGAGAAGAGCAAGGTAAGAACTCAATTGAGACATTATTGGATTTACAAAATTGAGAAATAGAGATCAAGTTCTTTTTCATGGAAGGAACACATAGAACATTAGATAAGTTAAATGATGTAGAAGATGAAGGCAAAGTAGTTGAACCAGTATGTGTTATCTTCAAATTGGTGCCATCACCAATCATGATATCATCATTGCCTTCATAAGGTGCATGAAGAGATAATGTCTCAAGATCTGAAGTAACATGATGAGAAGCTCCACTGTCAAGGAGCCAAGCTCCACCTGATGAAGAATGAGTTGCAGCATTGGCTTGAGGTTGCCAAGGTGTTGATGATGCTTGTTGTGAACTTGCAGGTACAATTTTAAAGGAAGGACATTGTTTTGCTGAATGTCCTTGTACAAGATAAATTTGACATGTGCCTTGATAACCCTTAGGCTTGGAAGAGTTCTGAGCAGATGAAGATGTCTGTGGTGAGGCGAGCCTTGGGTGCCTATAAGTAAGCTGGTAGATGGTTGTATGCTGAAAAGGATTGCGCCATTGAGGCCTTGGTGCCATAGTGGATTGTGGTCTCCATGGCCTAGTGTATCTTGTGGTTACATGTGCTGTGGCTGGAAAGATTGCATCATCAGAGACTTCACTTTGAAGAGTGGCTTCAAAGTTAAGTAATTTTTCATGTAACTCTTCAAAGGTGATTGAAGAGTCCCTGGCTTGGACAGCACGCACAAGTTCCTTGTAGTCTTGTGGTAAGCCATCAAGTATCTTTTCAGTAACATCTTCCTCTTCCATTGGTGACCCAAGGAGAGCAAGTTCATCTGCTTTGGATTTTATAGCCTGCATAAAATCAGAAATAGTTAGTGAACCTTTTACCATATTTTTCAAAGTCTGTTTGATTTGCTTAATCCTTCCTCTGGAAGGCTTTGCATAGGTGTTGGCTAGAATATTCCAAGCTTCTTGAGATGTTTTTGAGTTTGCAATGAAGGGAATAAGGGGTTGAGAAAGAGAGCCAACTAAGGCATTCAAAATCAATTTGTCTTGTCTATTCCAGAGATGGAATGCTGGATTTGGGATTTTTTCATTAGCTTGAATGATTTCTTTAGGTGGACACAGGGATGAACCATCTACATATTTGAGAATATCATAACCTATAAAAAGAGTTTGGAATTGAATCTTCCAGGAGAGGTAGTTTGTTGGAATTAATTTAAGTGGTGCTTGAGCAGCCACATTGATGCTCACAAGGGAGCTTGATGTTGTTGTGTTGGTTTCTGCCATTGATGGATTGAAAACAAAACAGAAAAAAAAAAAAAAAAAAAAAAAATTAGGTGCGGATCATAGCTGGGATACCATATTAACTTTGAATCAAGAGATATTTCGTTGATTAATTTACTTGTATTACAAAGCAAGAACTTAAATACATTTCATTCAAAATTAAATCAAAGGAAGATCCTATCAATCAGGATTGTTGAGAGATATCCGCATGCTTGATGTGCGGCATGATACAGCTGGATTGACTGAGGCAAGTGCAAGCTGGATTGCTTGATGTGCGACATGATACAGCTGGATTGTATGATGCAACTACCTTTGACAGTGGCATGGTAAACAAATATTTTTACACCTTCTTGTAAACCAGGCTCCGCCCCCTAAAGGGTTGTACTTTAATTTGTTGCATTGCTACCTAAGCTATTGAGATGAGCAAAAGAATAGTACAGAGAAAGAGACAAACAATGAAAAATAAAGAGAAGCTATATGATGGGATTGGGGTCCCATTCCCATATGCGCAGAGATACAAATCAATGAATCCGCTGCTATCACCACAAGGCAATTTATATGATCATCCATCCATCCATCCTTTTCTTTATAGCCCACCTTTTTCTTGTAGCAAAGTCAAATACACAAATCAAGTGCTATACATTGGAAGAAGAAAAAAACTTGATTGTGATGAATTTTAGAGACATTTGATGAGTTTTTCCATATTAGGAACTCATGGTATCATCACAAATTATGTAGAGAACTATAGATTTTTCCCAACTTAGCCAAGCATATATATTTATGTACTCACTCTTAAAATCTTCCTCTTCTGATTTCGATTTTGATAATGATGGTGGTGGTGTGTGTTTATTGATGAAAATGAACCAACATTGATCCCTACACGCCAAGTCCTGAATTCAGTATCACACATTTACATCATCATCACACACACACCCACACAATGGCAGCCATTAAATTTCTCTGTCTCTAAAACTTTTGATGAAGAGTAAGTGAGGTCATTAGAGAATCTATGTTCTTTTTTTTCAAACAAGACAAACATGTATTGACAGAAAATAGTACCCACAAAAACTATATACATGTAGTTCTTCTCTAAGGTCTCTTTCGTTTTGTTGTTGAAATCGAGAATTATTTGAGATTACCAACCAATCGAGTGAGGTACCAAAACAATATCTTGCCCCTCGAACCCTATAGTAAATAGTAAAAATAGTTGAAGATAGTGTATAAATAACCAACCAATCGAGTGAGGTTATGTAATTTTAAGCATAAAGCAGTGTACAACAGTAAAATAATTTGGAAAGTAACCTCTAGCTCCATCTAAATTTAGAGGAGCGGGATTGTAGTTAAAGTAAAAGTGGAGATAGATAGATAGATGGATAGATATAGAAGAAGAATCATATCTATCTAGGGAGATACGTTCTTACATGCATGTTTACACTCACACACTGCATGCTGCCAATGCTCCTTTACGAAAAAAAATGAATCCTAGCTATGACTACATCTTTTGAAACACACACATTTGTGGAGTCTAACACGCAACCCCTCAACGTGCAACTTTCCTTCTACTACTGAGCCCTCTAGTCACTCCACACCCATGCCCATATTTTACCACCATTTCCATTTCTCTCTTTATTACCAGACATTAAATTTGTGAGAAATATATATGGTATAAGGATGCTGCTGCTGCTATATATTAACACTTCAGAGTTAAGACCGACAAGGCTGTTGTTATGTTACCTTCCCAAGGCTTCTTAGAAAATCTAGCTGAATATGGAGTGATGACAGACACTACTTACATATAAAAAGAGAGCTAGAAACACTCATGAGGAATTGAGTGGTAGTAGTAATAATATTTATTGCTGATTATCATTATTATTGCAATTCATTGTCTTTAAAGAAAGAAAACCCACTTCTAGACTCCATCACTGTGACTTTTCTTTCCTCACCTTTAATTTTCACTCTCTCTCTCACTATTTCTCTATCTCTATCTCTACATACTCCATTCTCACTCTTTAACTCTCTCAACCTGCAGTATAAATGGAGAGTGAAGTGAGGAGTTTTTAAACTTGCAATTCAGCTCTCTTCTCTATCTCTGTCTCTGAATTGTGGGGTTATACATATATAGCTAGAGTTAGCAGCTGATCATCATCGATCAAGTGAAGTATATTCTAAGTACTGCTCCATGCATATACTGGTGTGCATCCCTGGTTGGAGAAGCAGGGCACGTGCAAATACACACTAATTTAAACATAGTTTAATTCAGATTTTGCACGTGCTCCACTACTCCAACATGGGCTCCCCACCTTGATCTCTTCTCTTGTTCTTCTCTATGGATTATAGCTAGTCATGTAAGTTTGTTCTTAATTTTGTGTCTCCTGCAAAATTAAGCTCAGTTGGGGTATGTATGTGCATGAACACTAATCTTCTAGCTTGTATTAACTCTTGAACTTACTCCTTTTATTTTATTTTCTTGTTTCAGACATGGCAGTGGTAGCTAGATCTCTTTCTGACAAGTTTTCAGTACATTCAGTGCTAATATATTAGCTAGATCTTTTTATCCCACAGTACATGCATGCGCGTGTTATATGTTGCTGAATGCTGATTACTCATGCATATATATGGGCCAATTCATCCACCATATGTATGTTATATATGGATTAAATTTGAATTCTTCCTAATGATGATCTCTTCCACTATACTGACGCTTCTGTTATCGGTTTCTTGATTTGCTTGGAATTCTTTGAACCGAGTGGAGACTCGAAAGGAGGCACCAAAAGGCACCAAAAAGAAGAAATAAGTCTTCATTAGGCTTGTAGAGGGCTTGGGAGACTATGGCAAATTGTTTGTAATTTTTATTTTTTTGACTTCTAACTTCTATGAATCAGTTAGTGTAATTAGTATGTATTTTTAATCAGTTATTGCTTTAATTCGTTTTTAGCAGTGTGATTATAAAAGCCATCTAATTCCCCATAGTAATTAAATTTGAGTGATGAAGTATGAGATAGATGGACACACAGAGAGAAGGATCCATCCATGTCCCCCTGTTATATATATATATGCATAATTATATGAAACTGTACCCATATCGACTCACCTCGTCACTAATACTGCAGCGTGCATGAGGCAATAAAGATGATGATGCATATGGGTTTTGGACTTGTGACACAATATTTAAAAATTATTGCGTAATATTGATCATAGACCGAGGATTATTGCGTACTGTAATATTGATTATAGAGTGAGGCCACACCATGGGTTGCCGTTTCTGAGTATCAGTAAGGACCGATACGACACCTATTATCGATAGGAAACCAGTAGCTACACTACATATAATGACTTGATTTAGCAATCAAAAGATCACCAGCACTGTGCATACAGTACTAATGGCACAAGTAGCTTGTGGGTGTTTGTGTGTATTGCCCTATGAAAGTGGGGGATTTTTCTTTTCCAGGGTTTAGGGGTTAACCTACTTGCCTTGACCTAATTTTAAGGGGGGGTTTGGGGAATTGTGAAAAAGGAGTGTTTAGTTTTGGGTGGTGGCAGGGGAGCAAAGCTTAAAGTTTGCTATAAAGGAAAGAAACTAAGACACTCAAACCATCTATTGAGTCAGACTGGCCATCGATCACATCTCATCTCATCTCATCTCCCATTAAACCCTGCTGATCTCACTCACCTTCAAAGGTGGGGGATTTTTTCCTTATCAGTTTTTCTTTTACTATCTTAAGGGTTTGTCAGTGATTTTAAAAGCTATGTCGTCTGGGTGGCATTGGAAACTGAAGTGTTATGAGGTGGTTAATGTGGGTGTAGGAATGGGTGAACAAAATCAGACCCCAAACTGCCTCCTTCACTAGCTGATGGTAAGCTAATTTTGGTTATACCCACTAGGGTTGTACATGGCCGGTTTCGGTTTGGTTTTGTGCCAAACCGAAACCGGCAAGGTCGGTTTTTAAAATAATTTTTCATAACCGTTCCGTTTACTTCGGTTTTAGTCGGTTTTCTCTCGGTTTTGGTTTTTTCCAACGGTTTCGATTTTTTCCAACGGTTTTGGTTAACCGATTGATTCTGTCAGTTTCGTGGAGCTGACAATGAAAAATTCAAAAAAAATATAAAAAAAATTCATTCTTCATTAAACCATCCAAATGACCAAAAACTACAATGTTTCACAACACAAGCACAAAATCTGGTAATATTCCCCTCTCCTGCATTGATGAAAGCAACCTTTCGGCCACATATGAGCTTGATATCTCCCTGTCCATCAACTATCCCACCATGTAATGTATATCCAAGACTCGCCCAGGTTCTATTGATGTACAGACAACAAACGACTTAACACGTACGAGCCAACAGTTTCATTCCAAACTACAAATAAATTAACCAAAACCCATTTTCAGTTAATACATTTCAATATATAAGAAATTAAGTATTGGATTAGTGGAGTTACAGAAATCAATTATGAATCTTACTTTTAATGCTACCTTCAGGAGCTTCTCCAAGACAACCCCAAGTAGAAGGACAATCATTGAATCGATACAAGATAATACCAACGCAGAACAAGAATCATCAAATTCATGGATTAGAAAACATAAGAATAAAAACTAAATCAACAGATTAAACATGAAAGCCCCTAAATTCGACAATCAGACCAAAAACCCAACATCATTTTTGTCATAGGAAACATATACCAACAGATCTACCAGAAAAATGGAAATAAAAAAAAAAGTTAGGGTTTAGAAGATTTACCTTGGAAACCCTCAATGCTATCTTCAACCCACCTTGAAAAATCCTTCTTTGCATACAATACTCCCTCTATTAAAAAACCAAATCAAACACAAATCCATTAAATACACAACACAATAAGGAACAAATCAAGCAGAAACACATATCTAACGAGTTTTTTTTACCTTGGAAGAGGTACTTTGAAATCTCACGACGGTTCTTCTCTGACATAATCTGATAAGAAAAAAAATAAAACAAAAGAAGAAATTAGGGTTCATGGTGGTAAAGAGATAGTGTGAAGGAGGAAGAGAAGATTTAGGGTTTTGTGATGCTTACCATGGTTGTGGACGGATAAATCTTCTTCCGTGTGGTTTTCTCTTCTGTCACTGAGATTGTATTGAAACCTTTGAAACCCTAGATAAATGACTTCAACGGAAAGAATCAGGAAGTGTAAGAGACTGGAGGTGGAGGCGCTGCAAAAAGAAATTTGGAAGAGAAGATAGGGAAATGAGAATTAGGGTAAGATGCGAATTATATATGAAGGTTAATGGAAGGTCTAGATTAGATCTATCAAAATCTAGATGAACGGCTCTAATTAGTCGGTTTTCCATGGTATAACTGTTCGGTTTTTCGCCAAACCAAAACCGAAACCGTGACTACCGGTTTCCATATTTTTTTTCCATAATCGTTCCGTTAGTAAACGGTTTGGTTCGGTTTTGGTCCATTCGGTTCGGTTTTGACGGGTTTGCGTGGAAAACCGTTACCGTGTTCAGCCCTAATACCCACAACCCTAATTAACAATTCGGATACCGAAAAAGTTTAGGACGACAAACGTACAAATATTATTTGTATTAATGAAATATAATCTTGATCTATTATTCGGTTAATGATTCGTGATTCAAAAATAATTCAGAACAATATAAATACGTGTATAATTCAATTTAAAAATATAAATTTATATACAAAATTCGGTATTGATTAACCTATAAAAAATTATTTTTTACATAATCTGACATTAGATATTATAATTTTATAATAAAAATGAACTATACATATGATATGTGTAATATAATTAACAAATAACGTATACGCTAGTGGTACATGGTTTAAATTGGTATATATAAAATTTTAAAAAATTTGAATATAAACTAATAATTTAGTAATAACATGATAAAGTATTATACGGAATATATAGTTCGTTAATTTGTAAATATACATATAATTTATTTTAGATTGAAAAATAGCTAAATTTAATCGAACTTCAATATATACGTATATAATATAAATCTAAAATAATTTATATATAATTTACGGATAATTCGATGAATTACTGACTAGACCCACAACTACCCGCAAAAGTGCGCTCCAATTTCTAATGATTAACAACTAACAAACTTCGTTAAAAATAAGCACAAGCCAAAATAGTATCTTGCATTATTTTATAGTATCAAGTATCTACCGAAATTGTGAAAAACGATTAAACCAAAATGATGTACATATGATTAGAAACCAGAATGATGCATATTTTGTCTTTATAGCATTAGCAGGGGAGCTAGAAATTCTGCTTCGTGGAGGAAAAAAAAGGTTTTAGGATGTGCAACTGCCAATCCTAGCTATGGACGGCTCTGCTCCTGAGCATCACTGACCAAAATATTTAAATCATAAATTGTGACATAATTTGGTTTTTATATTAAAATATTAAATCATATAAACTTTTGAATCAAAAAAAAATTATTCTCTTTATTTTAACAAAAGTGTTATTATCATTTTTTTCATTCTAACTTATTTTTAGATCAAAATAAAAAAATGATAGTAATATTTTTGCTGAAATAAAAGAATATGATAAAACTCTTATGAAAGAAAAGGATCGAGTTGACTTTTTATGAATCAAAATTCCGTTACACGATCCATGATCCATTAGAGTAGCATTAGAGATTCGATTCAAAACACTGTATCATCCAGATAATTAAAATTATTGGGTGATTCATATGAGTCGATTCGAAACACGTACGAATCTAAAAATTATATCGGTGATTCATGGTTCTAAACCTACTAATGGAAAACCCTAATGAAGTTCCCTAAACTTATTACAAAAACCACATGGATCCCATTTTTAACTTCCAACTCTTATATCTAGGCACCAAATTTCCCACTATTGATGAGTGACTACAAAAACGAAAAGAAACATTACTAAGTAAATAAATAAAAAGTCATAACATCTTAATAAAGTTATTAAAATTAACACAAAAAGAAACTGACTTACTAGTCGCACAACCCAAAATACCACATTTGTAAACGAGGGGATTCTTTAACTTGCCCAACTTGAGACCAAAAATGCTAGTTATCAACTGGTTATATATACCAACAAAATACCCAGTTCATAATATTCAGTCTAAGATCTACTGTGGGTTTCTAAAAACTCACCATTCTAAATATAAGGTTTATATGTATGCTACATAGGGATGTAAAAATGTGGTATATTAATCCGGTAGATAACCAGCAACAAGGTCGACTCGAGGTTCAAGAGTCAGTTTTTTTGAATGTAGAGAGATAGACACAGACACAGACAAAGACACAGACACAGTAGTAAATGCGATAGTACCTTGACTTGAAACTGATAGTACGTTCAAACACGACACGCATTCATGTATATCTCGAGGTGAAGATCAAGAAAAGCCAGTAGTACTACAGTAGAAGAAGAGATCATTGCATTGCATTGCATTGCATTGGTTCTCTCATCTGTTGGTCAACCCGTGCTATGCCATTATATATAACGGGCCGGACTTACAATAGAAATGTCAACAGGCCCAAGGACCACCGACACACAGGACATATAGCTACTTAATTAAGTGCCTTAATTAGCCAGTGATTCTAATGTTGCACAAAGAGTTTCCCTAAGCAACAATGATGAACTGAATCCTAATTTTGATCTTGGGATATCAAACTGTAAAAGATTCTCTTCCAACTGATGCCCACCAATAACGATAGAAGCCCTTGCAAACTCGCCTCCGTCGACGAACCCCAAACAGATAACATTGTCACTAATTTGCACCATTGAGTTTGCTCCATGGATCCTCCAAATGACCTTTTCCGGCAAGACAAGGTTAATGGTTGGCACAAGTGGTCCTGCTCGTGTCTTTAGAATATTTGTTGAATCGTAACATGCGCCGAAAGGCGCTACCAATGCAACTCTAGACATATTCATGGATTTGGCTTTGCTGATAAACGCAATAGTAAAGGCCTTGTAAATTGATGGCTCCAGAGCTGTGTAAGGGTTCATTGTGCTGATCTTTGTTCCTCCGTATCCATTTGCTTTATTTATGGACAGCAATTTTTTGTTCACCTTGACGCTTTTTCCGTTGATGTTGATCGACTTTACTGCAATGAAATACTCACCTGAAGGTCGAGGCGTTGTAGAAACTCCTGCTTTATCAACTGGGTTAACAAAAAGAGGAGTGTGATCAAGTGAAGTCGTGACATCAATTCCTGGTTCCGTTTTGTAAGGTCCGTCGCCGAAAAACAGGGCACCCTTATCAGATGATAAACAAAGAGAAAATTTGCGAGGGACACGAAAACCAACAGCAAACTGCGCAGGTAACGCAGCTGAAGCACGTCCAAGACCAGCCATTCCGTTAGCACCCTTGGCAAGTCCTTTTAAAAGAAAAGATGGTCCACAAGCAAATATAAACCGATGAGTGCTAACATTTGAGACCACATTAGTATACCCGTCTGTCGAGTGTACACTTACAACATCTGCAGCAACCTCGGCACCTGCTGCAATGCCCAGGGCGCCGGGCAAAGTATAGCAGACGTTGTCTGCTCCACAGCTTAGTCCACCGTCATGGTTGGAATTTGTACAACTTGAGATTTTGACTCGTGCACATTGGTCTGAGTCGCAAGATACATGCTTGTACGTCTTGGATGAGGCAAAACCTTGTTCGCAGTTTACCCACGGTAACTCACCACCGAGATCGACTACTAGGTCTGCAGGAACACGAGGGGTTCCTAAATGGATTTGGGTTATATACTGATTAGTTATTGCATCTTTCCTGATAGGAAAGAAAAGCGCATGAGGTCTATAAGATGAAGATGCAAATATCGCGTTACCGAAAGAAAGTAAGAAGAAGGAAATGAAAAGAAAACACTGAATAGCAGAAGAAGAAGACATGAATGAGGAACTGGTGATAACTAAAACTAATGATGATGGTGAAGAACAAATTGGTTTAGCAAGCTTTTCTTATAGACTATTTGAACTTAGTGCAGAGATATTAATTAGCCTTGGTAATTGAATATTGTTGGTACTAACTAGTTGCTAACTTTGAGATAAGTATTCAATTTAGTACAATATAATTTATGATTTCATTAATGAACTTTGAGATTTGCATCTTTGATACTCCTAAGTATTCTGAGTTTTTTCTATGTCCAGATATCGTGTGCTGGAGATCTAGACTGAGACATTTCAAATGCATTAGATTACTGGGCATCCCCTGCTGTATGACGTGTCTAAGAGCGTGGGCTTGCCCTTATATTGTAGAGATTCGAGAGAGTTAGTACGGAGGTATCCATGATTATTTAACATGCTGATAGCATATTTTATGCTATAGATTATGCTCGTCCACCTGTAGTGAATTACAAACGTTTTCTTGGAGGTGTTATAGATGTTGAAACATTGTGAATTGTGCATAGATTCAATGGTAATATTGTTAACCTCAGCTCTCATGTGCATCTTCTAAATACCCCAAACTAAACTTGTATGGCACCGCTCTCTATGCTTCAGAAATTACATGTGAATTTCTGCTAGAAGCTCTCAGGTGCATCAGGAACTAAAAATAAAAAATTTATGAAATCTTTTTGATTTTCAGAAAAAAGAAAGATTGCAACAACAAAAAAACTCCAGTAGCACGGGCTAGTCACTAGTTTAATCGAAGATAAAAAAAAATTAAAAAAAAAACTGTTAATCCATTGTCACATTTCTCCGTCGCAAGGTATACTTACTTGTGTTGGCTACCATCTGGAATCGCAATCGGAACTACAGGATTGGAGGGTGTAATAAAAGGAACATCACATCAGAAATATCCCTTCCTCTCCGGTTGGAGTATCTCTCCTTGCTTCAGATTAGGAATGTTGGAATCCCCAATCGCCGGAATCTCCCTCTTTGTGCAAGGATTTAGTACATTCATAAAATCTTCTTTTACTTCCAGCTTCTTCTTCGCGATGAGATAGTCCAACTCGACCAATGACAGATTCACGAACTTGTCCATTTCAGCTAGCCACATAAGCTTCAGTTTGGTGGTCTTAGAGCTTCCACATTAGGACGATCAAATCACGGACCAAACTCAAATTTATTTTTTGGTCCGTCCAAAATGGATCACAGTGGTGCGATTAAATTTGGGTTTTGGTCCACTTTTGCACAGTTTAAGATCATATTTGATCCCAAAACTGGACCAAAGCAGAATATGATGGAGAGTGCAGCTAACCGTGCGTCTCTTGGCAGGCGTTACGCTGACTCTCCGTCTCGTACAAGCGTAAGGCTAGACATACGCTTCATTGATCCGGGAGTGAACCAGAGTTATGCTTCATCAGGCGTTCACCCAACGTTGCGTCCAGCGGAGGGTAAGGCCAGACGCACGCTCGGTCTCCAGGCGTTAACCAAACCAACGCTTGACTTGGGCGTGTAGCTAAGACAACACTTGTTCTGGGCGTTCATCTAAGGCAACGCTTACTTCTAAGCGTTATGTAAACTTACGCCCCGCACACAGACGTGATGCTAAGCAAGCGCCTGTTCTAATAACCGTTGAGAACCGTTGAGAAAAGTTAACGTTGTAACGGCTATCTTTTGGTATACCTATATAAATGAATTGGTTGATTATGTATTTCATCTAATACTAACACATTTCATTTGAATACGAGAAAAATTTCACTATTTTTATGTATTTGTCTTTCAAATCAGTTAGAATTATGGCACCATAACCACGAGGTCCAAATTTTTCTACATTTGAAGATGTAACGATGTGTAAAATTCATTTATCAATATCTCAAGATTGTATTGTTGGTTCTGATCAATCAGAAGAAAAATTATGGTCTCGCATCTTACGTGGGATGAAAGAAGCCATACCTACAATGCCGGAGCGCAGTTGGACCTCCATTCAGAAACAATTTCAGGGAATAAGTTAAGATGTGGCGCTTTACTCTGCAAAAGAGGCGGAAGTGGAACGTGAACACCATACTGGATGGGGCCCCGAAACAAAGGTAAGTACCCTTTTATTTTTTGTCCCGTACATTATTGTTTTGAATTGTATATCGTCCACTAAACTTTTTTTAAAACAATAACAGATTAAAGAAGTAAGGAAGCTTTTCAAGGAAGCTAATGGTGGCAAAATATTTAAGCATGAAGAGTGCTACGCAATTGTGTTAGAGAATATCAAATATTCACGGCGATAAACAATTGTTTTTGATTCATCACAAGCTGAAGAAGATTCTGAAAGTGGCAAGGAAGACCGAGAAAGACAGGAAACAAGCCAAGAGCATTCCAGTGGCGATGAAGAAATAAGAGATATACCTAACACATATACCCATCATATGGGAAAAAAAGAGGCGAAACGACTGAAGAAAACAGGGAAAGCAAAATCCACTGGCTAACAGGAAATGATGGAAATAATTATTAAAGAGCAACAAAACTTTAACATCAATTATAGAGAAAAAACAAAAATGAAGATGGCGCAGAGAGAATCCGAGTTTACAGCAAAACTAGTTGAGTCTTCGGCAAAGTTTGCAGCAAAACAAGCTAGGAAAGAAAAACTTAACGTAAAGAAAGAAGCGAACGAGGAGTTTTGCATAATGATGATGGATGTCTCCGGGTTGGATGCTGTAACAAAAGAGTACATCGAACTTAGAAAGACATACATTTTGCAGAGAAGGAGAAGTCAAACTTAAAGCGTTCTCGGATTAGCTGAAACCTTAATTATTTTGATTATTAATGGATTGGCAGTTTCAGTTTCTACTTTTATGATTTATATATTTATTTATCAGATAAGTATTAAGAGGTTAAAATTTTCAGTTTAGTTTTGAATTAATAGTGTTAATTTAATTTTTAATGAACTTCCAATTTACCTTTTCTTTGAATTAATGAAAACTTTAATTTTCAAGTAATTAAGTAATTCAGATAAAAAATAGCTACCAATCACACATTTTTTCGCATTAACATCAACCCAATAAAAAACTACATGTAAATAATTGAAACGTTTTGGATTCCACTGAATAGATTTTTATTATTGACCCACCAGTCTCGAAAAAAAGAGACTCGTCACTTCTTTTTATATCATGCTTTAGTCGTTGCACGCGGACCCAACACCTTTCATAATTAGGCGTCCATATTCTTTCTAGTCTACCTTTAAATAGACTGTTATTAATTACCCACTAGGCTAGAAAAGAACGGAGTCTCACTTCTTTAGATATCATGCTTTAATCTTTTATTCACTATTGAAAAATTATTTCCATTAAAAAAATGCCCTATATATACCCATTCGTTCCCATTTGGAAACCACACCTTCCACACTTCAAATAACCTAATTCAAAGATTATTTTTATCTCTCCGTTTTAGAATTATGGCTTACAGAAATTTTATTATTAATGCTGAGAATTTTAACATAGATGAAGATTTATCTCTTTGTGGAAACTTAGTATTATATTATCCAACAAGGGGTCATGAACGTCGGATGAATGGTTCACTGAGCATGGAATGGTTAGAACATATCCATGCTAACTTCTGTAATGAAACCAGTAACCCAAATAACCGGAATAGAGCAGGCATTTTTTGTCGCTTTCAGGAAATAGGTAGGGCAGTACTACAATTTTCAACTTTAACCGCTAAGGTGAATGAAAGAAGAATTATGAATGAAACTGATGACGAAGTTGTTGCCAGATCTCTGGAGGAATGGAGAAAATGGAAAAGTTTAGATTTCAGGTACCAACCTCATTTCGAGATCCTAAAGATGATGGAAAAATACAACCCTTTTGTGTTGATTGTTCTTCGAAGATGTTTAGATCGTCATCCAGGGCGTCGTACCACTCAGTGAAGGTTTGATTATAGGTTTTGTGGGTACATCTCTTTGTAAACCCTCACGAGAAATAACTCGTCCGTTGGGGCCACCTAATGATTTAAAGGCTTGTTGCACGTGCTAAATGCAACTGCGACTATCTTAACATCTACTGATGTATTGTTGTTCTGAATAAGTTATACTGGTTATTTATGATACTACCATTAATTTATTCGTTACAACGTAGTAAGCATATTGATAATACAAGATCTAAAAAGTAAACTTAAACTCACTTTCACAGGCATTGCGACTGCAATTAACATGTGCAACAAGACTTTAAACCCCTAGGTTCCCCTAGCGTCCGAGTGGTGTCTCGGACGGGTTTACAATAGATATACCCACAAAACCTATTTGCATGGTTTCAAAATTATTATTTGTCACCAAAATCTGACCATAAGTGTTCAATCAAGTCATTTTGCAAACACATATGCGTATCTTTGTTGTATATTGCACGTCGATGTTGCTCAACTTTCATTCTCGAAAGTTCAGCACTATATTGTCTCGAAATATTTACCGATGCATGGTTGCGGCGTTGATCATATTCATGTGGCCAATCACCGGGTAGACGTTCATCCTCCACTATCATATTATGTAAAATGATAACAATTTTCATGATATATGCAAGTACGTTTGGATTCCACATTCTTGCAGGTTGCTTGATGATGGCAAATTGATTTTGCAGTACATCAAAGCCTCGATCTACATCTTTCCGACAACCCTCTTGCATTGCTGAAAATTTCTGTTTTTTTGGGGAATCTGGATGTTTAATAGACATCAAAATAGTAGCAATCTCTGGGTATATTCCATCACCAAGATAATATCCCATATCATATTGATGTCCGTTTACAACAAAGTTCATCGGTGGTGCTTTCCTGTTGATAAGCTTTTTAAAAATATAAGAACAATTCATCACATTAATATCATTGTTTGAACCGGGCATACCAAATAATGCATGCCAAAACCAAAGATCATATGACACCACTGCCTCCAACACAATACTTTCACTCCCTTTGTACGCAGTGCAAGCCCCTGATTCCGCCGATGGGCATTTATCCCATTTCCAGTGCATGCAATATATACTACCTAGCATCCCTAGAAATTCCCTATCATTGTTCTCCTTAAGCAACAATTTAATATCACGTTCATTTGGTGTGCGCAAATATTCTTTCTCATACAAATGCACAATCGTCTTACAAAACCTACGAGTTGTTTCCAAAACAGTGGTTTCTCCAATGTATAAGTACTCATCTATTTCATCGGCCGCATATCGATAATCTAACATTCATATTGCTTTTGTAACTTTTTGATGAGGGGTTAATCCCGGAACGCCAACAACATCTTTTTTTTAACAAAATAATTATTTACTAATACGACATCTCCCAAAATACGGTTGAACAATTCTCGCCGCATTCTAAATCTTCTACGAAATACATTAGGTGGAAACATATGGTTTCTACAAAAGTAATCTTTCCAGAGAAGTACTGCACCAGCCTCACGTTCTCTTGGTATTTGGATACGAGTACGAGGCCAGTTCATACTTGAAACGATCAACCCCAAAGTGACTGCTTGGTTATTTTGGGTCAATGCAACTAAATCTTCATCTGATGAGTACAAACTATTATTACCATCATCACCAGAAGAAGAAGAAGAAGAAGAAGAAGAAGAAGAAGAAGAAGAAAGAGGAGGAGGAGGAATAGAAGAACAAGAAGCATAATATTGATTGTTATTCTCATAGTATGCCATTGGTTGTTGATGTTTGTAGTTTTGGTTTAAATAATTGGAGAATCGAGTGTTCAATTTATAAGCATATTAAGATTAGTCTTTGAATGTTGATATGACTACACACTCTTATATTTTAAAAATTAACTGACTTGAGGCAATTAGGGTGAACAGACGCTTCAAACATAAGAAGTGTCGGTTGAGATGACAAGACCAAACAGATAAAAAGACAAAGGAAAAATTAAATATCTTTTTGAAATAACAATAAAAAACAGATATAAAAGACAAAGTAAAGATTAAAAAAATCTTTGGAGATGACAACACAAAGCAGATAAAAGACAAAGCAAAGATAAGAAAAGTCTTTTGAAATGACAATTCCAATCAGATAAAAGATAAATCTAAGATAATAAATTTGATTTCGAATGACAACAATGCAAATGAAAGACTACCCATTCGTATCTTGATTCCCATGCGCCGATCGCGGTGGCATAAAAAGAGGAAAAGACGATCTCGATGTGTAATTAACTGATGGAATTATTGATGATGATCCCTGACCCATGGTATTCCACATTTGTGGTGGCTTAGTTTGAGAAAAAATGTCAAACCCAAGGGGTGGTTGTTGCGTACGAAAATGGGCCAGCTGATTTTGTGGACCCCGTATTTCTTCATCTTTTTCCATGATAAACTCCATCCTCTCCTTCGTTTCATTTAACGTAAACTTACGAAACTCTTGCGTAAAATCAGCATATTGTTGAACCAGACGCTTCAACCTGTTATTAAAAAAAAAATAATCACAATCTCACGTATTTTTATGTACTCAAAAAAATAAGGTTTGTTGTATACTTACGTATGACGATTGTTGTTGAGGCGGAATGGGTATATGTTCATCAGGTTCTTGGATGTTGTATGGTCACCAACATACCCGTATGTTTCAACCTCCCAATCGACTTTGGTGGCATATTCTGCAAGTTAGTTACATGTCGCCAATACTCCATATACAAATCATATGTAACAACATGCACTAATTCATATGCATCGACCAAATCACTTTCCCTCAACTGATTAGCTTCGTCATTGTTGAGGTTGGCAATACGAGTAGGTAGGTTTATGGGAACGCCAAAATTATAATGATTTTGCCCCCAACACCGTTCTCCGAGGTACACGTTATGTTGTGCAAAGAAATAACTATCAGAAAATAAACCAATTAACTATCCAAAAATCTAAAAAAATAAAGAACAGAGCTATAAAAATAAATTATCAACTCACCGTGCCTAGCCAAGAAAATATAACCCTTTTTTCTAAGAGCTCCGATGTTTTCCGTCCAACATCAATGTCAAGGACTAAGATGGCGAAATCCCACGGTCACCAGGTCACATTGTCTACAGTCAGCTAATTAAGATAAGTCCTAGAGCGAACAATGTCAACACTCTTCCTTCTGCTACCCTTCCACCGAGAGCATCTAGGCCACACTGCTTCACTCTCACTCGTTCGGTTCTTTGGTCGACATATTCCCAGATAT
Source organism: Papaver californicum (assembly GCA_023531435.1). Lineage (NCBI taxonomy): Eukaryota > Viridiplantae > Streptophyta > Magnoliopsida > Ranunculales > Papaveraceae > Papaver > Papaver californicum. The sequence continues at coordinate 99,292 of JAJJMC010020524.1, read as the reverse complement.
TCGTACCCCCAAAACTAGTATGTCAAGGCAACCAACCAAATAAATAAATTACCAACAAATAAACATTTAAAGGAAATATAAATAGAACTAAGAAATTTACCTCCAGCATCTGGAATGGTCCGCCTAGTGACTTTCGTCCCCTCCCAGATGCGGCGAGTCGGAAATACAATTTCGCAAAAGCACCTCCACCCCAGTCATAATTGTCAACTGCATTTAGATCCTCAAAAACAGCTAACCATCCAACATCAATATAGTTTTTGGCATTGGAAAAGAAAAATTGTCCTAAAACATACATACAAAAGGCTCTGGCCACTCTCTCAGCAAGTATTCCATCATCGTTAGCCGCAACCAACGTTCTTGGATCAAAATATGTGCTCAAAAATGCAACTGTAATTGCATCTGAAACCCACTGCAGGGGAATATGTTCTCTTTTACAAACTTCACTATCTTTAATTTCTGGAAAAATATGGGCCCGAACATATTCAAATTGGTATTTCACCGGGTCATACTGAATACCACTACCAACACCAATACTTAATCCTGTCAACATGACCCAATCAAGCGGTGTGAACCCCATCTCACCAAAGGAGAAGTGAAAAGTGTTGGTAGTATCCCAAAAACACTCAATAAGGTAGTCAATCAATGCATGTGAGGAATCTACTACATCCATGGTCAATAAACGGTCCCATCCTGCCTTTTCAATTATGTATTTAACCCTAGGGTTGTGTTTTATAATACATGTATATGTCTGAATGACCGATTTAAGGGAACCACAATGTAAGTACTTGAATTTGAAATCAGTTGAATATGTAATATTCGTAGAAGCGTGACTTTGAGCATCTTCCACGATACTGTAGTTCGCTAACCCGGGAACATAGACCATATCTTCCGTAGTAGGGTCTACTTCTGGATCCTCAACGGTTTTAGCTTTCTTGTTCCTCTTTTTTCGACCAACAAATCTCGTTGTGACATTGCTCAACATCTGTGCAAACGATATATACAAGTTTTAAAATTAAGAGTAATCCTCACAATGCACAAATATAAAATTCTATATTAATCCATAAATCCACAAAAATACATATTTCATCAATAGAAAAGTATGCCTCTAATTAGATAATCAAATGTACAAACATTCATAAATCATCCAAATACAAAATTCATGATTCACAAAATAGTCCATTAATCAAATTACCAACTCACCAACAATTCATCATAATCCCCTAATTTTATAATTCCATAAACATTCACTATAAAGGAATATAAACAATCATAATCCTAAAATTTCATAAACAATCATATCAAATCAATTAATCAAGAACTTAAAATTAACCACAATCCAACATAAATTAACCAACAACTTAATCAATTATAAATTCAAATCAATTAATCCTCATCAATTTTTAAAACCCAATTTAGGTTTTTCCAAAACCCTAGAATTATATCCAATTACAAAATTACAATTTGTAAAACCTAAATATGCCTATTTCATAATCATATGTTTAATATTTAAACATATATATATATATATATACAAATTTAATCAATAAAACATTACAATAAATCATAATCTAAACCTATAAAATCCATTAAAATTCATATAAAAGTTTGATTTCATACCTGGCCTTCAGATAAACCTAACTTAGATAACTTGGTTTCAAATCTGTTAGGGTTTTGCTAGCTTTTTCAAATTTGAAAAGAGGTTGAGAGGTTGAGAAGATGAGAGAGTGGAGGTTGAAGGAGTGAGCGATTTCTCCTGTATGCGTCTGAATGAAGAGAGGAGGAGCGGAGAAGAGGAGAGTTGGAGAAATAAAAGACTCATGAATGAGCGCTCGTCTAGCGTAACACCTGATGGGGGCGGGCGCTCATCTAGCATAACGCCTAATGGGACGGGCGCTCGTCTAGCGCACCACCTGATGAAGCATTATCACACGAATCATTTGCACGTGTAGGAGGTTAACGGGCGTATGACTAGTTTCATGCCCCATGAGGCGTTCACCTACACACACGCCTGTAAATGGGGCGTGATGCTAAGCATCCGTCTATCATCAAACGTTATTTTGGGTAGCGTCTCACACCGAGCGTTCATCCTGCTTCCGCCCCATCCAAGCGTTAGCGTACTCTTATGCCCGTATAACACAATTTCAACAGACGAATAGTTGTGTATGTGCCCAACGACAGACATTAACTTACTCTTATGCCCGATCAAATTTTACTCGCTGCCCACTGCATTTCAGGCGTAATAACCCAATTTTTTTTTGGTCTTTACTCTTTGGATTTGATCGCGCCACTGTAGGCGCTCTTAAGTCTTAACAGAGCCTTCAAGGTGGAGAACTCCAGTCATGGCGCTCTTAAGTCTTAACAGAGCCTTCAAGGTGGAGAACTCCAGTCATG
>JAJJMC010020524.1:31055-96891 GCA_023531435.1 Papaver californicum | reverse complement strand
GCTCTTAAGTCTTAACAGAGCCTTCAAGGTGGAGAACTCCAGTCATGTGTGTGACAATCACATTTTGGTCCTTATCTAATCTTTTATTAATGTGATTTCCTCACCTGCTGTGATAAGGGAGGCATCAGCATTGTCCAACCAAATTCTTTTTCCGTAAATTGTGGCTTTGGTACCAGCACCTTCAAACTTTTTATGCCGAAGTAATATACAGACAAATGGTTTATCAGGTCCATCATCACACGGCATTCTTCAAGTACATTAGTGTGTCTTGGTGCAAACAAGATCACTCATTTTCTTGTTAATAATCCACAATTTGTCTCACTCCATGAGATTCAGATTCTTTGATGCTCCCTGTTCAAGAATGAATTGGATCAATGCCACAATTTTGAAGCCTCGAAGTGCTATTCCTGTTGGAAAATGTTACTTACTGATATGTTTATGTTCATAGGTTTTGCTATTCCAACTTTGAACTCAGCCGTACTACAGTAACACTAACATCTGCGTGAGGCATTTCATATAACGGTTTTGTAAAATTCGTTCCTACTTATCCGAAACTGGGCAACAGTTGTGACATACGGACGGTCGTGTACAAACTACAAACCCGTTTTTTTCGCGGTGTGCCCTTGCAGAAATCTCTCACTGCCGCCTTCACTTCAGTTCCCTTTTCCTCTTTTATCATCATCCCAAGCCGCGAAAAACCCTAAAGCAGAAAAAAATGGCAGAAACAAAACGAAAAAGAATTGATAGTAATGAAGGAAAAAGAAAACCTATTCAGTCATCTTCAAATAATAAGATAAGGAGAAGGAATAAGAAAGATGAGAAACACAGCGGACCTCGTCTACCAAATCAACTCAGAAAACAAATTGAATTCTTAAGCCATAATAAACCTATTCATTCAGATGAAGATGATGAAGATATTAATTCAGATGAGGAAGCTGGAGGATTACATATTAATGGTGATCTTTACGAGTATGAAGAAGCTATCCCTGAAGAAGAATCTAAAAAGAATCGGAGATTTGATCCTGTTGATAATCTCGAATATGAACTTCCCGAAGAGTTCAAGGTATTTTTTGAGCAAATTTTTTGAATCTTATTTTGAAAATTTGAATGTCAGGATGAATTTGATTTTGGTGCTTTTATTGTGTAGGATGAGAATATACGGTCAGATGACGAGGATGAGGATGATGGAAGTAGAGGAAATGAGGATTCTGAACTATCAGGTGATGAGGAGGAGGAGGATGGAAACCATGCTAGGTTGTTGCAAAGAATCACTGGAATGCCATCCGAGGCATTTGACGGTAATTAGACTAGACATTGTTTTTTCCCATCAAGTTATTAAATTTGCATTTTGGCTAGTAATTGAGTCACATGTTGCGTTTCATTTTAGGTAAAGCGGTTAAGAAGAATATAACTGTAACTGAGGCGTACCCTGAATCTGAATTTAATCCTAGTCGAGATACACTGGATGGTAGTGGTCGTGTCCGTCTGCAGGATCTAATTGATCCACTTCGTGGAACTGCTGGATATAATGCACTTAGCAAGAGACTCAGTCAAGTGGAGAAAAAATCCTCGGCGATTAGTACACCTCTTGCGAAAGTTGATCAGGATAGGATAGACAGGATCGAAGGTTATAAGTTTTCAAGGAAGGAAGTTACTAAATGGGAGCCATTAGTAAAGAGAAACAGGGAGGCGCCTACCATATTCTTTGGGGAACAACCTGATGTGGGGTTTGCTACTGTAGGGGCAATAGCATCTGAATTTACTCCTAGAACCGAATTTGAAAAGAAAATGGCTTCAGTTGTTCAGGATGCTGAGGTTGTGGATGCACACATGAACGATGGTGCGAGGCTTCTTGAACTCAACATGGTACGTAGCCCATGAGGTTGTGTAAAACATACATATTTCCAAAACCAAGTGCTGTTTGCTGTAATTTGATGTACAACTGTCATCAGTATCTTATTGAACGTCTTAATATCTAATGATCCACTGTACCTGATTTATCTTCAATTGCTAATTTCAAGTCGAATTCGTACATATAGATTTAGTGTCTGTCTGTACTGTGTAACCTACACAAATGTTGTAGAAGTACTGTTTGGTGTCTCTTTGCACTTCTTTGGTTCGATTCACATTAGTCATTTGACTATAGCTAACCAATCATGCTTCTTCTTATTCTTAGTCACTAATCTCCTTTAATGTGTTGTTGACACGTGGCAGATATCTGTTGAGGATGTGAAGGACCGCCAGAATCACCTTGCGAAAATGCGTAGTCTTTTATTTCGGCATGAAGTGAAGTCAAAACACATCAAAAAGATCAAGTCTAAAACTTATCATCGTCTCAAGAACAAGGACAAATTGAAGACATCATTTTCCGACGAGCAAATGGATCCTGATTCAGCTAAAGAACTTGCATTTAAGCAAGAGCTCAAACGAGCTGAGGTGATTAACACCTCACTGTTTATTCATCACCTTGGTTCCTACGAGTTGACTCCTAGTTGGCCGGGATTTCTGTTTCTTAGTTAACCAACACCTGTTGTTGATTTTTATGCTATTCTTCCAATTTTATCGTAGGAACGTATGACATTGAAACACAAAAACAACTCCAAGTGGGCAAAACGAGCCATACGGCGTGGTTTGGCTACCCAGGATGAAGGAACTAGAGCTGCTATCTCTAATCAGCTTAATCAACATGCAATTTTGACCAGAAAAATGAACAGTATGAATGAAAGTAGCAGTAGTGATGACAGTAGTGAATTTGAAGACGATGACGATCTTGAAGCTGTCGCAGACCAGGACGGGCCTTTTAAATTGGTGACCAGAGCAATAGAGAAAACCCTCAAAATTATAGAAGAAGAGGATGAAGCACCAAAATCAGGAGTGCTTTCCTTACCTTTCATGGTATGCTTTTGATGTGGTAACCTGCTGATGTCTGAAGTTTAAGTATACATACATCTTAGTTGTTTTTTTGTTAGCATCCATTCTGACTATATTTGCAAATCATGTGACTGGGATGGTATCTGATACCTCAATCGCCATCCTCGGGACTGAGTCTTACTTATGAGCCAGCAGTGCATTTAAATGTTTGCCAATCCTATCTTTGATCTTCTAGGTTCGGGGAAATGAAAGGAGAAAAAAGGCAGTTGATGAAGAAGCTAGGCTTGCACTTAAAGAGTATGACTCATCGTTGAGGGTTCTGGAAGAGAATTCGGATGAAGCAGAGCATTCGAAGAAAGCAACGTCAAGTGGTAGACGGGTTTTCGGTACAGCAGCTAAAAATCAGGCTGATGAAATGAGTAGTAAGATTAAATCAAATAGGGTGGATAGGGAAAGGGATAGGGATAGGGATAGGGATAGTGACAGTGAAGATGAATTTGCAACTAAAGATTTTGGTGATGCTGTATCCGGCAGAAATATGGTGGTTTCACAGAAAACTGTTCAGATAGATCCTAGTGTTGTCATTAGTGGAGGGTCTAACACTGGTCAAGAACCTCTTTTTAAGGTATCAACATTTGACCTAATCACTTTCTTCTATTCGGCTGATTTTTGGATGTGGATTTCTTATTTTCTTGCTTATAACAGAGTTTTAACGATATTGTTGGAGATCCTGGCCCGAAGACGACATATGATGTTGCTATTTTTGCGTCAAACTCCTTCAAGAAGGTTACTTTTGCTCAATATCAGTTATTTTGATTGATGAACCATCGGGTAGTAGTTAATCATTAGTATTTCATATGTGCAGATGAAAAGTGAAAATAAAAAATCAAGTACCAACAAAAAGAACTCAAGGGCGGTAGATCCTGTTTGCCGCAAGAGACCAAGGTTTGACTTCCCCAGTTATTTAGCTTGGATGTGTATTTGGTTTCTCCTGTTTTTTGCAGTCTTGTTTATGTATTGTTTTTTTCAAATTTCCTTTGTTTTTCTTGAATTTTTAAAGGAGGAAGACGAGGATAGTGGTAGTGAGAGTGGTGAAGAGATGGTGGATGGAATTCTTACTTCTTGTACCAAGCAAGATTATAAACTTCCGTCTCAGGCAGACCTTATACACAATGCTTTTGCTGGTGATGATGTGGAGGAAGAGTTTGAGAAAGAAAAATTGGAAACTCTGAATGAGGAAAATCCTGAACCTGAGAAGCCAACTCTAGTTCCAGGCTGGGGTCAGTGGACTCATATCCAAAAGAAGAAAGGCTTACCTTCTTGGATGGTCGAAGAGCATGCAATTGCGGAAAAGAAAAGGGAAGACACGCTTAAACAGAGAAAAGATTCACATCTCAAACACGTTATTATTTCTGAGAGGCTTGACAAGAAGGTGAGTGATATTCACGTACAGCTTTCCCTTTTTTCTCGCAAAACAACCCAGAGCAAATGACATGTCGATAGAGCGAATTTTATTTCCTATCCTACCTGGCCAGGAAATAGCTCAATAGTGGAAGATTGACTTATATGTCATCATTTTAGGTTGTAAGTGATTCTGCATCTGAATTGTAACTAATGCCCGATATTCTAATCTAAAAATCATAAATTGTACTTGGCAGGCTGAGAAGCTATATGCAGCAACAGTGCCACATCCATATGTAAATAAAGAACTTTATGAATCAACTTTGCGTGTGCCTCTTGGACCCGAATTCAACCCAGCCACACAAGCTGGAGCACTTATCCGGCCTGAAGTAAGTCTCGTGTATAATATAAAATTAGTGGTCATATGAAACTTTATGTACTGAATTCTGTATGTTTTCTTTTTTTCCTGCCGAGTAAATGTTATTAACATAAAGAATGTGTTGAAACTTTTAAGTTTGTGCAGTAAAATAGAACAAGGAGAACATGTAGGAAAAAAAACTTTGAATTTTTTCATTTTCCTCTTTGTAATTAGGATCAATTGGTTAGATTTGTGCTTTCACGTCTCACATCTTATCTTTTTCTTCTGATTGATTGGTTCAGGTGGTAAAGAAACCAGGTGTGATTATAAAGCCCATTGAGTATGAAGAATTGGATCCTCACGAAAAATCAGAGGAGCACAAGGAAAAAGGGAAGACACAGCCAAAGAAAAGTAAACCTGGCAATGGCAAAAGTGTTCGTAAGACTAAAAAATTAAAGACAAAAACCTTGCAGTAACTTTTTCTTTCCTTCTATTTCCGCTGGTTCAATCATACTCATTGTGATTGTTTGTTTTACTTGTGTTTGTATGCATCTAAATCTGTTTTCAATTTTGTTCATCTTAGAGTAGCTTGATCTTCTTTCTTTTCATTTTTAATCATGAACATTATCTCTTGGAATGTTCAAGGTTGTGGTTAATGAGCTTACTAGGATCATCTTAATCATATCATAACTTGATATGCTGTTTCTGTTTGAAACTCGATCAAAAAGCTCTTTTATGAGAGGTATCCTCTCAAAATTTCCATACTCAACTAGTTGGAATTGCTTGTACTGCTGGCGGTTTGGATGTTGCATTGATCGACTGCTTTCCTTTTGATATAGTTCAGTCAGACATTAATATGATAAATGTCTTGGTTAAATCTAGCTTTGAGCAAAAAGAATGAAAGGTTTGTGTGGGAATTATGCAAAGGGCTGTTTTAGATGATCTAGGGTTCAAAGGAAATATTTCCACTTGGAACAACCATACGGAGGATCCAACAGAGGCTTGATAGGGCTTTACACAATTCAGAATGGATTTTAAAGTTTCTAAATGCGGACTAATCAGGTAGCCATAGGGTCGGATCATAGTTCTTTATGATATGTGTGGCTGAAAAAGGCCTCTTGTATAGACCTGATTTGCAATTATTGCATGGGAATCGTTCTTTGAGAAATCCAGCAAGAGCTTTGGCTGCTAACCTGAATGTATTAGGAGAAAAGCTCAATGTTTGGAAAAAAGAGGTTCTTGGTAATCCTGATAGGAAAATAAAATGTTGTTAAAGGATTTAGAGTTGCTTGATTCTAGAATAAGTAGTTCTAATATTCTTGCTTGAAAGATTACCAAATTGCATGAGATGGAAACCCTGCATAATACCCAAAACAAAAAATCTAAACGGACAATAAAAACACTCCCTCAAACCGATTTCAAATGTTTTTCTATTGTGGGAATTTTTTTTGTAGGACCATTTCCATGTTGTCCATGGCATTCATGTAATTTTAGAGTTCATTATAACCCATGGTTCAAGTCAAGAATGATATCTCCAAAATCCTAAATATCAAAAAGCTTGTTCTTAATGGTAAATACTTAGGTGCCCTTTTACCGCTATAAAGGAGCAAAGTTCAATCCTTCAGTTCTCTCATTGATAAATACAATGATTGACTAGCAATTTGGAAATCCAAATTCCTAAACCAACCTGATAGAATTGTTTTAGTTCAATCTGTCTTTAATAGTCTTGCTAGTCACCATATATTTATCTTTTCAATTCTTAAGCAACTTCCTAATAAAATGGATTCAATCTAAATGAGATTATGGTGGAATAAGAAAAAAAAAAGTATCAAAGGCATCCATCTCCACTAATTTAAAACCAGGACCTAAAATTATTAGGATATGGACCCAATTTTTATCATCGGATCAGGTTCGGATAACTACTGATTTGCTGACGACCTTAGATTAGGATATCCACATCTGAGTGATTCTACTACACCTACTGTCGGTTAGCTACCGTGGATTGCCCCGAATGAGATAACCCGGTGGGAACCATGGACCGCCACTCCCAAAATTAACATGGAGTGCAGTTTTGGGTATGTGGATCCTAGTTAGTAATTTACCGTACTGTTCACGAATAATTCGTGAATTCCACCGTATCATTTAAAACCGAATCAAGCACGCCTATTAGTCCACCTCCGAATATGGTTCGCGATTTATATGGCCCTAGTGAACAATTCGCACCAGACACAATGCGCGAATATTGATTAATTTACCTGATGATTTATTCAACTTGTTATTACACGTCCACACATAGCCCATTTATATCCCGAATTAAAAGGCCCATTTGGCTTTGAACCCATTATCAACTCATTCCTTTTCTTTACAAAGATTTTTTACAGAAATTTTACCAAAGGGAGTCAGATCCTTGACCTCATGCCTCCTATACTAAGCACCTACTGAATCAATTACTCTTTGCTGATTTTATTATAAATATTTTATATATAATTTATTTAAATTATAAAGTCATAGGATAATTTTAAAAATCATGTTAAATAATTTTCTTTTATAAATTTAATATGTGTTGAATTTTTAATGCCGAATTTACATTAGTAAAATGAATTATGTATGTACGTATGTCACTTTAAGTTATCCTTAAATTACGTATTATTAACTGGATTTTTGATCGAATTTGAATTTTAGGAATTTAAATGATATGTGTATGTTTACCGAAATCCATATTTCTAACTAGGCTGTGGGTCCTATGACTCCCATCAGGTTGTCTCACTCCGAACAACCTAGGGTGAGTTTAGAATTTTATTTAGTGTGTGCATGCATAGAATTGGTTGGGTAAGCAAGGTTAGTCAATGTCAGATCGAACCCAGGGGAAACCATTTTTTTCCCAGTTTTGGGGACGTTTGGTAACCATTATTATAATGGATTATGAGTCCATAATCAATTATCCAGCCCATAATCCATTATATAGGTGTTTGTTAAAATTTATAATAACTGGTTATTTTAATTATAATTGAAAAAATTCATTATTTTCATAAGTAGAAAAAGTTGTATATAAAAATTATCATAATCAATTATTTTTTTTAACAAAAATGAATTAGATTTTTTTCCTTATTTTCTCTAAACTATCAAGAGAGAGACAAAAAACAATAGGACTAAAAAAAAGTTCTTAGATCATCATTCTTTCCTCTCCTCTCCGAGAGCATTTTTCTAAGATAATCAATTATTCTAAAAATATATTTGTTAAAATTTATTAAAAAAATGATTAATAGCATAATCATTTTTCAATTTATGATTATCTATAATCATAAATGATAATCATATTTTTACCAAACACCACCTTTACTTTTAACACTATATTTTTTTAAATTAAATTATTTTCTTATCTCTAGCTTGCGAATTTCCATTTCCCTCCTTCAATCGCTCAAGACGACTCTTGAGAAGAACAAACCCTTACAAATTCCAAACCCTTTCCTGATCTCCAAATTTCTAAGAGTTTTTATTAATATTGACAGAGATTGATGTTAAAACTCTCATCTCTACATCACAATTCTTCGATCTTCAAGGTAAGGAGTTCAACTAAATTGAGGTTTATGTAAGTTTATATTCGAGTCTTCAGTTCTAACCCATGATTATATCAAGCTTCTCAACTCTAATTCTAAAGGTAAGAAACTCACCACTGATTTGATTTAAGGGAAAATAATGGTTTAGTCCAAAAACGTTAAGAAATAGACAGTTTAGTTCTGACCCATTCAACTAGGTACAATTTAGTCCTTTAATTATTTGAAATATGGAAAGTACACAAATAAATTTCTTGATTTACAGTTTAGTCCAAAGTAACTCATGATAATGTCAGTAATTTTAAATAATATAAAAATAATTATCTTTTAAACCGTTCATCCAAAATTTATAAACTTTATATATTCAGAATGTTCTTTCCGAGATCTACAAAAAGAGTACCTATATGACTATATAATTTTTAATTTTTTTTAATTTTCTCTTCATGGTTATCTCATGTGTACAAAAAAGTACATACACATAAAATTTTCATAAGCTTATGCAGTCATTTTTTCACATGTGCACCACTTTGTACACCCCTAGAATATGTGCATGAAACCAATTATTCATAACCACACACTCAGACCTATTTTTTCATGGGAATTACACTAGTGCACCAATATGTATACACCTGTAAAACATTCATAAAAATCGATCATTCATAACCACACAAACCCACTTTTTTCATAGGAATTACACTAGTGTACCAATATGTACACCCCTACAAAACATGCATAAAACTGATCATTCATACCCACACACCGACCTATTTTTCATGGAAAATACACTGGTGCACCAATATGTACACCCCTGCAAAACATGCATAAAACCAATCATTCATACCCACACACAGACCTATTTTTTATGGAAAATACAGTGGTGCACCAATATGTACACCCCTACAAAATATGCATAAAAATGATCATTCATACCCACACACAAACCTATTTTTTATGGAAAATACACTGGTGCACTAATATATACACCTCTGCAAAACATACATAAACGGATTATTCACAACTACATACAAACCTATTTTTTCATGAGAATTACGCAGGTGCACCGATATGTATACACCTAAAAAATGCATTAAATTGATCATTCATACCTACACACAGACCTATTTTTCATGGAAAATACACTGGTGCACCAATATGTACACCCCTATAAAACTCGAAACAAATCAACTATATTCACCTACAAATCAATTATATTCACCTCAACATATATGCATACGAAGGAATATAGTAAACCCACTTGCAGGGGATTCGTCGGTTGATCGAGTCTTACCTCCCGTACCAGACGAGGGATGAATCGGTTGTAGTCGACTCGGACCACCGACTCCTATGTCAGTGTACGAACCCGAGGGGCCGAGACAATATAGTAATTGCCGTCATTCTCTTTTGCAGTTTATATTTAAATTACCCTTCCGTAGGGTTTAAAAATAATAATAACGTCCAAATTCCCAAAATAAAGTCCTAAAGTATCCAAAAATAAAAGAAAATTACAGAAAAAATCAAAGATTTCCTAATACCATTTTCTAAAAAGAATAAAAATAAAATCTAATTAAAAATAAAATTATTTGTCTTCTTTTCCGTTCTTTTAGCTTTAACTTTAACTCCAAGTCTTTAATCACCAAAGTCTTTGTCTCAATTTCCTTTTAATCCAAAATCCAAAACCTGTAGTAGAAAGATAAATACTCAAAGAAACGTAAAATAGAACAAAGTAAAAAATAATACTAAAAACAAAAATAAAAACCTAGAAAAATAAATAAATCTAAAACTCTAAACCTAAAGACAAATCCCCGGCAGCGGGGCCAAAAATTGATTTGGTTTAGAAATAGTGGTAAAAGATTCGATACTCAGACTTGTAAATATTTGATTTTTAAACCTAATTTTTTGATACTAAAAACAAAGGAAATTAAAGTAGAATTGATTCAAGAATTGCGGAAAGAACTGAGACTAAGGATTCCACCATTAGCCAATTTTTCAAGTGATTTAACATTAATAATTATCTTGCAATTCATATATTCAATTTATTCAAAATATTGACAAAGTTAGATTTTCAAAATATTAGTTGTAAATCCTTTAACAACTTTTTGAGCCGATTTTTCCACAAATATTTATTTCTCAAAAATACCTACAAACACATAAAATCACACAATAAGTATAAAATCGAGCACTAAAAATACAGAGAATTAGGAACAAATTAGACACAAAAATATTTCTATCACCAAACAAGTAGATTTTCCTAATGATATAATGTTGTACATCTTATTGCCGACAGTGGGAATTGGGATATCAACAAACTGAATGACTATTTCAACCAGGAGGAGATTCTAGCTATCCTAAATATTTTTATTAATTTTGATGATGAAGATCAGGTCACTTGGAAAACTGCTAGCATATTGTGTTACATTGATCCTAATTGTAATTGTGGAAAATGTGGGGAGGAATCTATGACACATCTTTTTATGTGATGTTATTTTTCCATACTATCTAACATAGACTATTTGGTCCAAACAACACTAAGTTTGGCAACATTGATAACTTTGGGGATTGGTTCAATTCTTGGTTTGAAAACAATGAAGATATGTGACCTCAACTTATGTCATTGTCTGCTGGTTTATATGGAAAGCAAGATGTGATCATACTTTCAACAACTCTGAATTGGACACAAACCTCACTGTTAGGAGTATAAAGCAACACCCTATGTGATTACGGTGTCCATAATATCCAAAACCACATTGTGAACAACCTTCACTACAGAAGAATAAATTCAATTTAACCAAATTTGTTCTCTTCTAATGATCCAGGTTTTTCGATGTTACCATAAGAGTATGTATCCTAAATAACTCGGAAACACATCAACTTTATGATCCTCTAATTGATTTTGATTTTGTAAGAAACTGCATCGGGCGAATAACATGGAGAGGATGGATTCTCATAAGGAGCTAAACTAGCTATTGTATGGGCTGAATAAATGCAACAAATGAATGTTGTTTTTGAAGTTGAAGATATGGCCGCCCTCAGGAATTTCAAAAATCTCTACCAAGATGCAGTACAATGAAGGTTTTCCCTTTGCTATAATGTTATCCATCAAGGTGATAATGAAGATAGGATCCATCAGGTCTCTTTTGTTCTCGTTATTCTTCAAATCATTTATATGACTAAGAATAACCAGACTCTTCTATTAGTTTTAGTCTGGGAGAACTCGTATATTTAGTCTGCTATCAGTTGGTAAGGTCAAAATATTTATGATCTCTTTTGTAATATCACAGATTCGAGTATCAGTATGGAGGAAATCTTCAGATACCTGATTAATGTTGGAAAGGCACCTCAGGTGATTATTTGTAATCGGTTTAGGCGCTCTCCAAACCCTTTGTGTTTTGTAGTTTAGGATCTTAGTATCTTTCAAAAAAATACGTTGAAAAAAATATCTTTCACGTATGGCGTCATAAAATTACAACCAGTATTAATTTTTTGATCGATAAGAAGTTTGGTACTGACGAGTTTCAAACTCAGGTCATTGGTATATCAGCCAATGACCTTTCCATTGTAATACATTGACATAAAAAAAAATACTCCTTCCGTTCCTCATAAATTGAACTTTTCATTTTGAAATTTAGTATCCCACAAATTGAGTTATTTAAAATAAACAAGGTGAATTGTGTAAACTTGAAATGGAAAAAAACACTAAAAATTTATATCTTTTCTCCTTTCCTTAAGAATTGTACTGAAATATGTCAATTTATGAGGAACGGATGGAGTATTAGTTAAGTTCGTAAAATACTTGAACTTGGGATATAGTAACTGAGTTGGGCTGAAATATCAGTAATCTCAGTTCCCACTTATGAGTACACTGTACACTTATCGCAAAGGAATAAAATTTGAAGACTTTTTCCAAGTCCTTTGAAATGAGATGCTTTGCACCTGCAGGAGCAGTGAGTTCTGCTGCTGCTGCTGCTATCTACTTCTTCTCACCCAATAGCAATATATTCATCTCAAGGAAGAAAAAGAATTGTGGGTTCTCTGCAAAATTCAGTAATAACAATGACCCACTGCTTCAATCAGCTATTAATGGTGCTTCACATCGTTTTCAGGAGACCCAAAAACCAGGTAAAAAAGTCTTGATGCATTCTAATTCTCAAACAAGAATCTGCAGAAACTTCAATCTAATGAAATTATGAGCTCAATTTTTGATAACATGATTGGAAAATACCTGCCCACCTTTGAAAAATTCTTCATTTTGTAATCATGGAGTGGATGATTTCTACTGATTCTAGCAATTTCTGTATAAATCTCCACTTTTTATAAGTGCAGAACCTCTGTTTGTTGATCCATATGCTGGGTGTTTTGTAACTGAAAATGATGTTCAAAGAGATGTAGATCAATACTCATCTTCTGCATCACACTATTGCCTTGCCACCAAGTTCATTGATGATAAGTTGCTTGATACAATGACCAAAATGGATGAACTTAGACAGGTATTTTGATTGTTCTTGGATTATTCAGTCTTAATTGTTCAAACATCTTACTTCATAAACAGACCCAAGATGTCTAATTCCAGAAGGAGAAACTTATCTACTATATAGGATTTAGCTCTAATCTTATTTGTCATGCAGGTTGTTTTGTTTACAGATGGTATGGACACACGGCCGTATCGGCTGAAATGGCCAAATTCAACTGTAATGTTCGATGTATCGACGGAACAGGTTTATATAGCAGCAGCTCAAAAGCTTAAAGGTATTTTCTTTAATGCTCAAACTTCTGAGAGTATTTTAGCTATGCGGATTTTTCAAAAGAAGACAAATTATTATGTTACCTTTAGTTTGAATAAATTTCAGATGTTGGGGCTAAAGTTCCAAGAAGATGCTTGCTTGTTCATGTTCCATCATATTCTTCTGATATCCAAGAGATTTTATACAGAAAAGGCTTCAACGGAAACAGGCGAAGCATATGGGTACTGCAGGTAATCCTCCGAGTTCTCTTCAGAGCTTATGTACCCTGATGTTGTCCAACAATTCAATTGTTTTTATCTGTGTGAAAAGTGATCGTGCAACCTTTTGATTCGTAGACGAGAGGTAACTAGCTGAAATACATCTCTTTGGGTCTGTTTGCAGGGGATACCGATGATGACCTTGGAGAATCTTAAAGACATTTTGGTCCTGGTGAGTAGTTTAGCGGCAAAAGGGTGCATCTTCGTAGGAGAATTGCCTGCCTGGTTGGTCGAAACTGAGTCTGCAATGAAGGTTAGCCTGTTGCAGTCATTTTCTAGCTTGTGTTAAAACTCACTTCTATATGCAATATGAATGAAATTTTTGATGTTTACAGGGTCTAGAACAGCCTGATACACAGAACTGGATGGACAAATTTTTCAGAAGCAATGGCTTTCAGGTTAAAGTCATCGAGTACGATGAAGTTGCAGAAAATTTGAGCAGGGATCCTCCAGCAGGTGACAGCAAGAATATACTTTTTGTTGCAGAGCAACTGCGGCTGTCAGACAGTCAGGTAAAACAGTTGTATATCAGGTTAAGAGTCCAAGAATATGTTCATAACATTCAACCACACGAGTTTAAACTTTCTATATTATATTTTCTAGCAGATGGAAAGTTGGAGGGCACAGTTTCAAAGAGTGGAGGAAGAAGGAGATGAAGATGGGTTCGAAGAACTCTAATGTGTAAAAGGAATTTTAGTGCAATGGAGAAGATTTTGAAGTTGAAGTCCATAATTAAAGTTTTAAGGAGAAAGCTGGATATTGTTGTAAACAGTCCTAGCGTACTCCAACAAGCTACGACTTTAAAGGCAGGTGATTGAGTACGATGAAAAAAAAGCAACCGGATTTAGTATGGAGCTACAAGGATAACACGAGATTGCAAGGAGTAATGAAAAGTAAATGAAGCGTTACTCTCTTTGTTCTTGGCTTTGTTTTTGTTTCATGTACCCAGTAATTGATGTAAAAATGGTTTCATAACTTTTTTATATCAAGTAACGGAATTTAGTACACTACTTTTGTTTTGTGAAGTAATGTCAACAATCAGATTTTACTCTAAGCACCACTAGTTTTAACCAATTGTCTTCTTTTTGAACATCACAATGGTGGATGCTAGAAAAGCTAAGCTGTATTTGTGGCTATAGGTATGACATTTTGGCAAAACCCACAAGTAACACCGAGGCGTGCTATGACACTCAATCCGCGCTCGGTCATATTTGGCAACTGCTAAAAGAATTCTGCCAAATATGCCTTGTTCCATTTCGCTGCATCACATAATTTGGCTTACATAGTAATGACTGTAGACGCCCTATGCAGCACATAAGAGGATATTGGATCTACCTATATCGTTTCGAATATGGTCATAAATTTAACCGGGGGAATGGTCAATAGTGGCACAGCGGAAGTGTGGTGGGGCCATAACCCATAGGTCCCAGGATTAAAATCTGGCTGGGAAAAAATATATTTATAGAGAAAGGCTTCCGATTTATTTTTTTCCGGTTTTCTTTTCATATGAATTTAAATTTACTAGTGATGCGCCCGTGCTTTGCACGGGCTCAGACTGGCAGTCCCAAATACGTAGTCCCAATTAAATTACGCTCGGACTTTTACTTTATTAAATTTGATAACTCAAAGTTTCTGATGGAACTGATCCAATTTTTCTTTTCCGGAAGTTGTATATTTATAAAAAAAAATTGATCGGTAAAGAGGAATTTCATTGAATAGAGAGGAGGTACTTAGGGGGTACCTCAACCCAAAAAAAAACTAACAAAAACTAGTTAAGGAAAGAAAAACGAAAAAACATGAAAAAATAATAATAACAGTAATAATAACCGAAAACACACATCAAGGGTGCCGAAAAAGGGAGTCCCAAAGAGCTATAACCATATTGACGGTTAAGTCAAGCATTTTTGTGTTCGATTCGGCCCAAAAGAAAGCTTGAATTTTAACGCTTCTAATTATACTTTCCAGTCGTTTTCTTTTGTTTGCAAAGACTCTTGCATTACGCTCCCTCCATATACTCCACCAAATGGCTACCGGAATGTTATTCCAAATTTGACTAAGGCGATCGTCACCCCAATTGACCTTCCAAGAATTTACGTTTGTAATACATTGGAGTTATAGCTCCAATTATTTCTCGACCCTTCACTAAAGTAATCCCAAATCCTTCGGATCCTCCAACAATCATAAAAGAGATGCTCACTTGTCTCATCAAATTCGCCACAAAAACAACAAAGGCTAGAAACCTCCATACTCCTACTTATGAGCTTGTCTTTTGTCATCACCCTATCGTGAGCAAGTAGCCAAAAAAAGAAATTGATTTTGCATGGGTAATTCCGTCTCCACACCACATCTAAAGGGAAAGTTGGGCGTTGTTCGATCCTCTCCGACCTTCATGCCATCTTTAACCGTGTATTGACCATTGATATTTCTGTCCCAAACACGACTATCCGAGACTCCTTCTTGAAAAGAGAAAGAAGATAGAATTGTATATTTAATGTAAAATTGAACTTTAAATACTAATAATAAATCTTATGAAAATTCCAGGAAAAAGTTAGACTCTGGTTTATTTGATCATATGTTAGTAAACCTAAAAATTGAAGAAGTTTATATCAAAAATCAAGAGCTGGTATTCTTGTCTAAAATGGTAAAATTACGACACGTTCAACAACGTTGAAATCCACTTCAGCAACTTCATGAGGAATTCAAACAATTGCATCTCTGAGTATACCAATTTGGTATTTAGGGTAATGAAATTGAAGAAACTCAACCGCATCAAGTATAAAATCCTCTATGATAATTCTAAATTTCTCCAAATATATTATGCTTCCTGAATATATGTCAATTTAGATAATATATCTTTAATTCAAGCTTCTAAGCAAGGAAATCATAAGTTTTCCTTCCAATATCATTGTCTTGCTGGCAATAAGACCTTTCTTCTTGTATGTATCGTTCACATGTGACATGTAATGTAGCCTCCAATAACACACAACCCCTCTAAATTCATTGCATCTTTTGCCAGTTCAAACATACGCATATGCATGAAAGTGGGAATGTTGAAACTTCCTGTCGCTACTAAAATAACCTGAATTTTTCAATTTTTCAATCGACCAGAATTAAGCAAATGAAAACCCCACCCTATACTATATGTATATTTTGGAGTGAGAGAAGGAGAAAGAAGATATTTCGACCGTTAACTTATATCGTTGAAGATTAACAAGAGGAAATATCCAACTTTTCACTGTACACACCCAGCTCCAGTCTACAGTGCACTTGATATGCAATAGAGGAGTGGTGAGCTCTCAGATGCCGGAAAATTCCATATGCCAACTAGAAATATTGCTGCATATTTTGTTCCACCTTGTTATTGCAAACCAAGGCAACTTCATAGAATGAAAAGTTGTTATTACTGACCCTGAATCAGACCTGAAGCAAAGATGTTGATCTCCATTACTAACAGCCCATTCCACTGCCTTCAATACTGCCATTACTTCTGCAAAGTAATTAGTAGCTACTCATAATCCTCCTGAAATAGCAACCACAAAATCTCCTGCATTATTTCTACAAATGAATCCATATCCTGAAATTTCTGGATTACCTCTTGAAGCACCATCACAGCAAAGTAATAGTTGATTTGGCATTGGTAATTGAAAAAAAAAATTCTTTGATCCTGATAGATTTAACACTTCTGCTCTTCAACCTAAAAGATCTCAATACCTGCAGGTCAAATGTTGTATTCCACATTTTTGATTTCGTTCTTACCTCACTTTCTAATGAGCATCACAATGGTGGATGCTGAAAATGCTAAAAGAGCTAAGTTGCACTTGTATAGTTATAGGTATGACATTTTGGCAAAACCCACGATGCTAGTAACACCCAGGCGTGCTATTATACTGGAATAATGCTAGGTGATATCCTGCTAAATATGCCTTGTTCCAGGAAGATATTTTAAATAAAAGGGAGAAATCAAATAACAAATCAGAGTGGCGCAGCGGAAGCGTGGTGGGCCCATAACCCACAGGTCCCAGGATCGAAACCTGGCTCTGATAGAGAAAGGCTTCCGATTCTTTTTCTCTCTGTGCAATTGGCCTTGTCTTTTTTCTTCCCGGTTTCATCACTGTGGAATTTGATACTCGTTGGTTATTGATTTTGAGATGTTTTGTTGCTGAAAATTTCCTTGCCTACTGATGAAGGTGTAGGAACAATGTGCCAGACGACAGCTCAAAACAGATTAGATGTGAGAAGAAGAGCTGTAAGGCAATGCTGAAGTTATCTCCAGAGGTGACGTATTCAAGCACTGGAATTCTTGGATATAGCTATGTCATAGCTTTCAGCTGCCGAGCAACTCAAAATTGCCCAACAATTTGAGATGCCCGACATTGGTTCCATTTTTATGGCGAAGCCTTATTATCTGGTGCAGGTGCTTCGCTAGCTAAAGTAATCATATGTCCAGGAGGAGTCGATAAATACCAACTAGAAAAGAGGCTTGACGGCCTTCACAAAGAATCCTAGCTCAGTGGTCCATCGTCCCAAACAGTCAAGCAGTGCTAACGCTTGCTGCATATATAGGTAAGTACTTAGCAGACTACGAATGCAGTTGATGGGTTTCTCACATGTCTTGCACGAACTTTAGTAGCCACTGGCCACCACCATCATTTTCGTAGAGAGACCAGTTAAATGGTAACATCGACCTTTAACAAAATGTGATCGATCTCTTAATGACTGAGCATGCGATTATTGGAGCTTAATTAGAGAGTACAGTTTATCACAATCATATATTTACTTATTATGCATTTTAATAAGATGGACATTTTGCTATTGCGAACCGGAACGGAGTCGGATTACAAATTGACAAACTATAGCTTACAGCTAAGTGCTGGCCACTTATCAGTTTTTCGCATTTGTCATGATTAGTTCGGTCTCCGACAGTTCAATCGTATCTCACCATCATCTCCAGTCAAGACACCAATTTTACCCATCTTCACCATTGCAGCTTTCAATTTGTTAATCCAAAGAAATGTGTTGCCAGCGTTCTGGGTCACCTGATCAGCTGTAGCTTGGTTAGTTAAGAGCGCCTGATCTGATGTAAACAGTCCGCGGTGGTTTAAAACATCAACGAAATATCCCACATCGGCCACGTCTGGACTACGTGTGTTCATTGGGACGACTAGGTTAGGATCATTGTTAGCTTCTGGACAACTTAGCTTAAGTTGGTTTGCATAAGTTGCGTCTAAACTTGGATCTTGTTTTACACTTGAACTAAAATTATAGAGTCTGTCACGAAACGAAGTACAGTGAGATCGGCCAATCGTATGAACGCCTGATAGTGTTACCATTTCTTCTTGTGTCAGGTTTTTTCTGTCAAAGGATTGAGTAAGTTGATTCACATCAAAAGTTGGAGGTGGTAAATCTATCGTTTCCGATGCTAATGAAACGTTACCATCTTTTCTCCCTGCTGGGACATCGTATAGTATTCCTCCTGTCTGTACATGCAAAAGAACACTAAGTATTTTGTATACCTATGCAGCAGCTACAATTCACTGGCCGTAATGCTATGATGTATCATCAGCGGTATAACTATCGGAAAATGCATGACAGGTATTATTATACTTACTATTGCAAGACTGTCTCTTGCTGCAAATGCAAGTATATCAGCACAAGAAACCACTCCTGGACACACAGTTTCAAGTGCGTTTTTGATAGCGTCCACGACTTCAAGACCTCGTAGACTTGGGAAATTCGCAGGTGAATCTTTCTCGGCCGTGTTTTCTGGCGTCGAGTCAATCAGAACTGAACCATCACAACCCTGAACTCACCATCGAAACAAACAAACAAAACTATGAACTGGCTATTAACCAATGACTAATGACTAGCTATATAGTGATGGAATTGAGTTTCACTCACCCTAACAAAACAATCATGAAAATGGAGTCTGACTAAACCTGGAGCAATACCCCTATTTGCTTGAAAAGCCTTGAAGACTTGAGTCCTAACGACAAATTCAGCTGGAAAACAAGTGCTTCTGTAGTACCCAACTTGAAGCAGTTGATGATCTGTAGCTTCTACATTATTTAGACAACAACAAGCTAATAAAAGAAAACATATAAAACCAATGATGATTATATTGTTTGAACCCATGTTTTGTTTTCAAGTGCTTCAAGTTCAAATCATATTCTGAGATTTCATCAACTTATAGTTCGGTATTTATAATCCAAATGATATGTAACAAGAAGTAGCAGGGTGTAATTTGGCAGGAAATTAAGTCCAAATACGTAATCGCACCGCCTCTGCCCATAAGGAGCAACTCAAGGCAGTACAGAAAATCCTCCTCATCTACGGGTCAAAGCACTGATACACTGATTTCATGGGGAAGCTAGTAGGAGCCAAAGGAAGGTGGATAGGAAAATTCTTTGGGCATATATGTATTGCCATCCACACCTGCCATATATAATCCAGGATGACACTGGAGCTGGCAAAGAAATTCCATGATCCTGATTTGGAGGATGACGGATTTCGAGCATTAGTACATAATGGATGCGTACTTCTACAAATGAGAATTTGGTTGAAGAAAATAAGGTTTAAAATGAATTTTATGGTTTTGGTAGGAATTCATTTTAGGACCTATAGGTCAATAGAGGACCTCCATTTAAGTTGAAATTCTCCTTTTAATTTATCCTAAAAAACAGTTATTGTCATGTTTATATCGGGATTCGGGCAGTTTTATCCTGAACATATTTTTGTTATTGCCATATATGCATCATTCATTCTTGAATGTACCTACAAATTAATGTGTTAAGGAGAATTTGTTGAATCTATGATTTTACACTCATCAAATTGTTTGTGCAATAATATTTTATTTCAGTATTTAAATATTTATTCTAATACTCCCTCCGTCCCTATTTAGATGAAGGAGAATTATATTTCCTATTACTTCTAGTTTTTAGTTCCAGTCTTTAATATAGAATTATTTTAATTGTGAATAGAGATTGTTTTTTAAATAGAGATTTTAAGAATACCACTTAGTATTTTGAACTTACATTATTCCTAATTTAGTGTATGATATTGAGATAGAGATAAATCAGAAAAATTTAAGGAAAAATATGAAAACTTTCATCTAACATGGGACTTATAAAATGTCATAAACCTTCAGCTAAATAGTGAGAAAGGAAATACAATCGTTGTTATTCATTGTTGCAAGATCTCAACCACCTCTACAAATTCATTACAGGTAGTATGGGGCAACAAATTCAAATACAAGTAATGTTGGTGGGATGAGGGCCATGAGGCTGATGAGATTGTTCGATATTTCAAGATTGTTTGACGCTACGAACTATATCCGAAGCGCCCCGCTAAACGAACCAATAGTTAACAAAACATAATGTATGTTAAAATACTTCTACCGGAAAGAGGCCTTTTATCACAAGAAAATGGCGCCTTCTGATGTATGAAGAGGACAGGGAAATAGGTCGTATAGGGTGTATGTTTTGGATAAAAAATCAGCCTTTGGCTGGATACTACTTTGTAAGGATCAAAGCCTTGGCCTGTGGATGGGGGCATAAAGGTACTAACCGAGCGAGAATATGAGGGGGTTCCGGGGGGGCATCTCCCTGGAATTTTTTTCTGGTTTACTTTAAAAATCTAATAAAATATCGTTCAAAATTGAGCAGACAAGTCTCTTCCATAAGCCACTATTAATAGTTTTGGAGGTGTATGTTGAAGATGAAGAGACATCTTCAATAGGCATGCATCTCCCTATAAGTAGTGAAGATATTCTTCCTTTCTAAAGAATCATCAGGAACTTTCTATTGTATTCTTGGTTGGATGAAGATTTACAAACGTTGAATAAATTTTATTGTAATAAGGATTTATTGTATCTTGAAAGCATTATTTTATGTATTTACTGTAATCATCAATTTAATTGGGAGGGTATAAATAATTTTCTCTTAAAAATCTTTTAGAGTTCCGAAACATCTTCGCGTTTAATCCAATTTTCAACAGAAATCATCGGTCTAAAAAAACAAATAAAAATCTTGCAATCCACACAAAGACTGGACGCATGCAATTATTTCCTCACCGGTCATGTTATAGTGGGTCGCCTGTCGGGTTAGTACTCCCTCCCAAGTCCCACCATTGAAATTGGTGATCCGTGGGAAATTCTTAAATAAAATGTTCTTTGTACGTACGAGAGAAAAATGTTGGTTCGACTCAAAAGTATAATACATGGTACTTTGGATTATGTCTTCACCCATTAGGTACTTATTGCATAAGTGTTATGGGGATTCACTATTAGACATGGTGAAAATCTTAAATCATTCACATGGTCCGTAAAGAAAACGTTTATTGAGAGAAAAAAAAGAAGAAAAATACTTCTACTTATATCGTCAAAGTGTTGGAGAAAATGAGTTTTAAATAAATGGAGTAATCTAGAAAAATATGTCCACTATATAACTATTCTCATGTGGATAGTATGTAAAACGTGGGTGGAATGGGGTGGGCAAATAATACATGGCCCAACCCATGCAACTTACACATACACCATGCACCAAGCCCTATGTCTACACGAATTAATTTTTTGCAACAATTTTCTTTAGGAAATTAATTCTGAAGATATTACCGAAGATGAATACTGAAGATTTGATGAATACTGAAGATATTACCGAAAATGATAAACGTTTTACAAGAGGAAGCATTATCTGGCTAAAAATCATATTATTAACTGTTTGGAAGATGCGATGTATGATTTTTATAATGCTAAATTTTTTTTTCAGTGCTTATGATTTGTGGACTACGTTAGAAGCAAAATGCCAGACAGAGACTGCTGGTAGCAAGAAATTTCTGGTAGCGAAGTTTATGGATTTCAAGATGACGAATGATAAGCCTGTTGTTGATCAATTCCTTGAACTTCAACAAATCATCAACGAGATTCTTGCTGAAGGTATGGTCATTGATGAGACTTTTCAAGTATCTGCGGTAATTGAGAAGTTACCATCTTCTTGGTCAGAGTAAAAAAGAAAATTGAGGCATGAAACGGGTGAAATCAACATGGTTGAATTGGGAAAGAAGATTCAAGTTGAAGAAATGTTATGCACCAAAGACAAGAATGTTTCGTCTGCAAGAGATATGACAAATAAGGCTCATATGACTGAACACAAATCTGGAAAAGGTAATAACAACAAACGCAACCTTAAGCCTGGACCGCACAAGAAAGGTATTTTTTTGAAACCCAAATATGGAATTGGTAAAATTAAAGGTGCATGTTATATTTGTGGTATTCCTGCCATATGGAAATTCACTGTAGACAACGTACGGACCTTAATAAAAAAATAATGCTAACTTGGTTGCTGAGAATAAGAACGAGTTTTTTGCTATGGTGTCTGCAGTTAATCTGGTGATAAATATGAGAGACTGGTGGGTAGAATCTGGAGCTACCAAGCATGTATGTGGAAGCTGATACTTGTTCACCTCCTATCATAAGGTAGGGCAAGGCGAGAAACTCTATATGGGTAACTCATCTGCAATAGAGGTTGCAGGAAAAGGAAAGGTCGGGATGAAACTTACATCTGACAACACTCTCACATTGATTGAAGTTCTTCATGTTCTAGACATCTGCAAGAATCTTGTTTCCTATTCTGTTTAGATGATAAGGGTTTTAAAGTTGTAATTGAGTCTGGAAAAGTTGTAGTAACTAAGGTCAAAGAGTTTGTGGGTAAGGGTTATAAGAATGAGGGTCTATATAAGCTTAATATAAAATCTGATGAAATAAATATGAATGATTCTTCTGCTGATATGTGTGTGTCATTGAATGTTTGGCATGGTAGAATTGGTCATGCAAACTATAAATCAATGCATAAATTGGATAACGTAGGCTGCATACCTAAATTCACTATTGAAAAAGATCACAAATGTGAGATTTGCGTAGAATCTAAGCATGCTAAGAAATCATTCAGTAAGAATATCCAGAGAAATTTTAAACCCTTAGAATTAATCTATTCTGACCTAGTCGATATGAAGTCAGTTCAAACTAGAGGAGGTAAGAAGTGGTTTGTCACTTTTATAGACGATTGTACAAGGTATTGTCATGTTTATTTGCTTAAAGGGAAGGACGATGCCTTATAAGCCTTTAAGATATATAAACTCGAAGTTAAAAACCAATTGAATGATACTATTAAAATTATTAGGTCTGACCGTGGTGGTGAGTATGAGATTCCTATAGGATATTTATGCAAAGAACATGGCATAATACATGAGACAACATCCCCTTATTCACCTCAATCCAATTATGTAGCTGAATGCAAGAATGTACCCTTAAGGATATGATGAATGCCATGTTGATTAGTTCAGGATTACCTGCAAATTTGTGAGGGGAGGCCATCCTCTCATCTTGTTATATCATGAATAGAGTACCCTTTAAAGGATCAGATAAAACTCCATATGAGTTATGGAAAGGTAGACAATTATCGTATGCTTACTTCAAAGTATGGGGGTGTTTGGCAAATGTGGCCATACCTCCTCCTAAGAGAACTAAGATAAGACCCAAAACTGTTGATTATGTCTTCATAGGGTATCCTGAGCATTCTAGTGCTTATAGGTTTATGGTTGTGAGTCATGAAATTTCTGACATAGGGTTGCATACTATTATGGAGTCCAGGGATGCAAAGTTCTTTGAGAATGTTTTTCATTTGAAACTTGGTTCTCGAAAGAGATGTTTAGATGAACCTCTAGATATTCCTTCAACCACTCAGTTATTACCTTTATAGGTAGATGCACCAGAATTTGAACCTAGAAGAGGTAAAAGGGTCAGAACTGAGAAAATTTATCATGGTTGCATTACATGTCTAGCCGAGTCTGAGCCACAGACTTATAGAGAAGCCATGAATTCTTCTGAAGCTCCATGGTGGAAAGAAGCCTACATTAATGAAATGGATTCCATCCAACAAAACGGTACTTGGTAGATTGTAGATTTACCTCCAGGGTATAAGGCCATAGGTTGTAAATGGATCTTCAAGAGAAAACGTAATATAGATGGAACTATTGATAAATACAAGGCTAGGTTGGTAGCTAAAGGCTACAAACAGAAAGAAGGTATAGATTTCTTTGATGCTTATTCACATATGACTAGAATTACTTCCATTAGGATGTTAATTGTTATAGCCTCTGTCCATAACCTGGAGATACATCAAATGGATGTAAAAACATCGTTTTTAAATGGTGAATTAGATGAGAAAATTTACATGGAACAACTCGAGGGTTTTGTAGTGAAAGGTTGTGAAAAGAAAGTGTGTAAACTGATTAAATCTTTGTATGGTTTGAAACAAGCACCTAAATAATGACATGAAAAATTTGATTATGTGATGATTTATAGTGGTTTTAGGATTAATGAATCTAACAAGTGTGTTTACTGATAAGTGCATAATTTATACATTTTAGGTATCATTTCATTATACTTATTTGCTAGATTTCGTGTGAATTACCGTGTGTTATTATTACTTTTCTAGTTTACGTGTTTTATTAGGTTACATCTCTGAAACAAGTGAAATAGAGCTTTAACAAGAGAAGAATTGCCAAAAACCCAGTGGAGATCAGTCTATTCCAGGATTTCTACCCTCCATTTTGTAAAGAATTGAATTACGAAGCCAACGGCGAAAGAACGAAGTTATTCCGACTTCGTATGAGAGAGTTATGGGCAAAACAAGAATTAAGGGCAAACTGGTCATTTCAATGAGATTAATATTGAAAACCTGGCATACGCTAAGGGCTTCCAAGATTCAAATATTGATAATGGCACCAGCCATTCTACTCAGGGCAGCCACAATTTGAATTCTTATAAACACACCAACCATTGGATCGGGGCCACCCCCTTCATTTTCATTATAAAAACAGGGAAGATTGTAACGATGCTGTGTTTGATCATGATGATCAAAGTGGGGTCTGTGGAGTAGAATTGAAAGAAAAGAAGAAAATGGCTGTTGCCATTGATGAAATTTGAGAAGAAATGTGAGAATGGTCTGAGGTTGGAGGAAACCGAGTATCCTGTGGTTTGGGAGTTGATGGTGATTGTGAAGGCCTAGGATCTATTTGGAAAGAAAAAGATATTTTGATAACTTGAGCTTTGAGAGCTTTGCTCTTCTCCTGTATTGCTTTGTTTTGTTTTCTTTTTTTTTTTGCTTGATGAAAATGAACTACATGATACTCCCTTTTATAGATAGGAGATCACAAAATACAAAGAGACATTTTGACAAATCATAAAGATAGGATGGACTTTATAAATCCCTATGTGACTCTTTGACAACAACACAATGAACTTAGACAAATAAAAGTAATCCCAAGAGTGCTTGGATAAGAACTCAATTTATTATGCCAACATTGCCTCCCGTAAATTGAGTTTTCTCTTGACTCCCAATGCTTCAACATTCTTTGAAAATATGGGACCTCCAAGTGGCTTTGTGAAGATATCCGCAAGTTGCTCTTCACTTTTGCAATACTCAAGATTGAGTTCTTTTTCATGAACAAGCTCCCTTAAGAAATGGAAACGAAGACGAATGTGCTTTCTTCGCCCATGAAGAACTGGATCTTTTGAGATTGAAATAGCCGAGTTATTATCACAAAAGAGTGTTGTAGGACCACTTTGCTTGAAATTCATACTTTCAAGAATTCCTCTCAACCAAATCGTTTGACATCCGGCGAAGGAACCTGCAATATACTCTGCTTCAGCAGTAGAAAGAGATACGATTGGTTGCTTCTTTGAAGTCCAACAAATTGCTCCACTTCCGAGATTAAAAACATATCCGGAAGTACTTCTTGAATCATCAACACTTCCTCCATGATCACTATCTGTAAAACCAACAAACTTGACAGGAATATTTTTCTCATAAAAGACACCATAGTCAATGGTTCCTTTTATATATCGAAGGATTCTTTTTGCCGCCTCCAAATGATTTGAATATGGCTTTTCCAAAAACCTGCTGATCAAACTAACAACAAACATGATGTCCGGACGAGTGGCGGTGAGATACATCAAGTTTCCAATCAAGCTTCGAAACATAGTTTTATTCACCAACTTTCCTTCTCCTTCTTTGCTCAACTTTAATCCTGTAATGCAAGGGGTTGTAACAAGATTTGAGTTCTCCATTCTGAATATTTTAAGAATCTCGGCTGCATATTTTTCTTGAGAAATAAAAATTCCTCTTTTCGTTTGTTGCACATTTATGCCAAGGAAATGGTGCAACTCTCCCAAATCAGTCATTTCAAACTCCTTTTTCATAGAAGCTTTGAAATGTTCTAACATCTTAAGATCATCACCCGTGAAGATAAGATCATCAACATAAAGACTCACCATAAAACCTCCATTCGAATTTCTTTTTATATAAAGAGTGTGCTCAAAGGACAACGCTCGAAACCATAATTCAGAAAATATTTATTGATTCGATCATACCATGCACGGGGTGATTGCTTCAAGCCGTAAAGAGCTTTCTTGAGTTTGTACACCTTTTCTTCCTCGCCTTTCTTCACGAATCCGGGTGGTTGTTCAAGATAAATTTCTTCTTGAAGAAAACCATTCAAGAAAGCCGACTTGACGTCCATTTGGTACAATTTCCATCCTCTTTGAGCAGCAAGAGAAATGATTAGGCGGATTGTTTCAAGTCTTGAAACCGGAGCAAATACTTCATTGAAGTCTTCACCTTCTTTTTGCTTGTATCCTTTAGCAACAAGCCTCGCCTTGTATTTGTTTACGGAACCATCAAGGTTGGTCTTTGTTTTGTACACCCATTTCACACCAATAGAAGATTTGTGTGAAGGCAAAAGTGTAAGCTCCCACGTACCATTCTTCTCAATGGCATTGATCTCCTCTTTCATAGCTTGATTCCATTTTTCTTCTTTTGAGGCTTCCTCATAAGAAATTTGGTCTTCTCCTGCAAAGAATGCAAAGAAGATTTGATTTGGCCCGTCTATCTCTTATGTCACATCATAAAGTTCTGTCAAGCTCCTTGTCTTTGTTGGTGGTGGTGATGGTGAATTTTCTGGGGATTCGTCATTTTCACCATCATTGGCCTCCTCTGATTTTGATTCATCTTCTTCATCATCAAGTAGAACCTGCCATGTTAGTGAATCTGACATTTTCGAAAAAATCATAAGAGGATTTTTTATCAAAAACAACATATCTGCTTATCACAATTTTCTTTGTTCGAGGATTGTAAAGCTTGTAAGCTTTTGTCCTCTCACTATAGCCAATGAAAACACATTTTTCAGATTTATCATCAAGCTTGGTTCTTGCAGCATCCGGAATATGTGAGTATGAAAGACAACCAAATGTTTTAAGATGTACCACATTTGGCTTCTTACCATACCACGCCTCATTTGGTGTAATACCCTCCAAGCTATTTGTCAGTGACCGGTTGATCAAATAAACGGCACAAGAGACTACTTCGGCCCAAAAATCAGATGGCATATTTTTCTTCTTTAGCATGCACCGAACCATGTCCATGATCGTCCGATTTTTCCGTTCGGCAATTCCATTTTGTTGAGGTGTATACCGCGCCGTCAATTCGTGTCTAATCCCATGGACTCGACAAAAATCTTCAAATAAAGAAGATAAGTATTCTCCACCTCGATCACTTCTCAAATTCTTGATTTGAGAATCAGAAAATTTCTCGACACGAGACTTGAAATCTTTGAAGCAAGAGAAAGCTTCGGATTTTTCTTTCACAAAATACACCCAAACTTTTCTTGTGAAATCATCGATAAACAATAAGAAATATCGATTACCTCCGAGAGATGGAACTCGGAAAGGTCCGCAAAGGTCGGTATGAACGAGCTCCAGTGGTGACTTTGTCTTCCAATTCGATTTGGAAGGAAACGACTCTCGGTGTTGCTTTCCCAATTGACATTCTTCACAAACTTCGCCAATTGCATTGATATTCGACAGTCCTTGGACAATTGCTTTGTTTGCCAACTCCTTTAGGCTTTGAAAATTGAGGTGCCCAAATCTGTCATGCCACAACTTTGAAACATCCTCTTTTGCAGTTAAGAAACAAGAAACATTCAAAATATCAAGTTTGAGTGGAAATAAATTATTAGAACTCAAACCGATATTTGCAACGGGTTGATTATTTTTCTTCATAATGCAAGTGTTGTCCACGAAACGGATATCAAATCCTTTCTTCAACAAGTGACCAACACTTAGCAAGTTTCTTTTCAATCCCGGCACATAGAACACATCGGACATTTTCTCGGCTTTTCCGGATTTTGTCTTGAAAGAAATTTCTCCAACACCTTCGATTTTGTAAGACTTCGCATCTCCAATTGTAACCTGCCCATGGTTAGCTTCAACAAGATTTGAAAATAAATTTTTGTTTCCCGTCATGTGTTTGCTAGCACCACTATCCAAGTAACAAGTATTTCCAAAATCTCCATTGGAAGCAATTAGTAAAGTTTCTGAATTTTCGGCTTTATGCACATTTCTTGTTTCTTTTCAGGGTACTTCTCCCAACAGTCATTGGCTTTGTGTCCCGGTTTGTGACAATAGTGACACTCAATGTAAGGTTTTTTACCTTTGTAAGTAGTATGACCTCGACCACGCCCTCTTTGAAAATTATTTTGGACGGATTTCTCCTCTTCCTGCGCCTCCTCATTTGAATTGGCTTGACCATGATTGTTGGACCAAGTTTTTCCGCCTCTCGTTTGTCCATGACCTCTACCTCGTCCACGACCACGGCCTCCCGAAGTTGAGGATTTTAATGCTTGATCGGAAGAAGAAATTTTAGGACTCCTTTTGAGTATTCTTGCTTCGTGTGCTTCCAATCTTCCTTGTAAATTCTCCAATGTCATCGAAGAGTAGTCTTGTAACTCTTCAATAGCCACAACAACATGATCGAACTTCTCGGGTAGACTTCGCATGATTTTCTCGACAACTCTTTGAGCTTCCATGATTTCGCCATTTATTGCAATTTGATTTACAAGAGAAGTGATTCTTGTAAAATATTCGACAATCTTCTCGCTTTCCGTCATCTCCAATTTTCCGAACTCGGCTCGTAAGGATTGCAAACGAACCTTCTTCACTTGATCTTTTCCAGAGTAAGTAGTTTGAAGAATCTTCCACGCTTCCTTCGAACTACTTGCCTTGGTTAGTCTTTCATAGATCGGAACTTCGATTGCTTGATGGATTTGGAAGAGAGCTTTGCTATCTTTTTGTCTCTCTTTTTTCAAAGTCTTCTTTTGTGCATCGGTCAATTGAGTTTCATCTCTTGGTGTTTCAACATCATCTTCTTCATCTCTTGGTGTTTCAACACCATCTTGAACGATACTCCAAAGATCTTGAGATTCAAGACATAGCTTCATTAAGTTGCTCCAATAATCGAATTTTTCTCCATTGAAACGAGGCATAAGAGAAACTGGATTGTTGGACATTTTAAACTTGGCCCTTATACCAATTTGAAGGCCTAAGATCTATTTGGAAAGAAAAAGATATTTTGATAACTTGAGCTTTGAGAGCTTTGCTCTTCTCCCGTATTGCTTTGTTTTGTTTTCTTTTTTTTTGCTTGATGAAAATGAACTACATGATACTCCCTTTTATAGATAGGAGATCACAAAATACAAAGAGACATTTTGACAAATCATAAAGATAGGATGGACTTTATAAATCTCTATGTGACTCTTTGACAACAACACAATGAACTTAGACAAATAAAAGTAATCCCAAGAGTGCTTGGATAAGAACTCAATTTATTATGCCAACAGATTGTTGGTTGTAGGAAGATGGCAGTTCGGAGATGAAGGCAGTTGACATAGAGATCGATTTTGGAGATTGTCGATGAAGATTGGGGAAGAATGGTAGTAGCGGTGAGCTTGTTGATGGAATTGACTCAGCTGGTAGAGTTTGCAATGTTCGGTGATAGTGCAGCTGTGATGAAAATGAACCTGTGACGATGGGATTATGAAGTTGTTGGCACTGAATGGTAGTTGAGGTGGTAATGACAGAGACAATGAAGAGCTCGAGCGGTGATCATGGAGTGGCTGTTGTGTTGGATGGACGTGATGATCTTGGAAGAGATGGA
This sequence comes from Papaver californicum, assembly GCA_023531435.1. Taxonomy (NCBI): domain Eukaryota; kingdom Viridiplantae; phylum Streptophyta; class Magnoliopsida; order Ranunculales; family Papaveraceae; genus Papaver; species Papaver californicum. The sequence continues at coordinate 66,666 of JAJJMC010020524.1, read as the reverse complement.
GTTGGAAGGACGATTGACTGTGATGAGTTATAGACTTGAGCAGCAAGTCAGGGAGAAGTTTGAGTGAGATACACTTTTACACAGAGACAATTGGGACCTGGATATGAAGTCAAATCCGTGTACGATAATTTAGTTGGTCGGTGGGATGAAAAGGGTTATTGAGGAGTCCTAATTAGATTGGAACTCTACTATAGGCGGTTATTGACTCTATAAATACGGACGTTCACAGATAGAAAGGGGAGCTCTTACATACATATACTTGGACATACCATACAGAAGACAGTAGAGGCCGACTCACGCACAGGTGATTTTTCGACAGAATTGACGAAGCCGGGAACACTAAAAAAAGGTTAGTTTGTATTACTTTCTTATTAATTTCTATGGCTTTTGAGAAGGCCATGTTGGGTTAATTCCCTTGTTAGGGCGAAAGGATGAACTTGTAGAGATGGTTTTATTTGTGTCTCAAAACTAGGGTTTACAACTGTATGAACTAAATATTATTAATTTGTCTCTCTCTCAACGTTTTACCGTATCGATGATTTTTCATGTTCTATGCCATGTATAGTTCATTGTTTGATTAGTAGAAGGACTCGATGAAACCTTGTATTAAATCTTTTTATGAATAATCTTTGATTATTTATGCCCCGTATACTTAGTACTTTCGAGATTCTACCTTAGGTTGAAAACAAACACATGAGTAAAATTGTGACCCTTTGTGACGAACGCAATTAAACCCTGACCTACAACGGATTCCCGGAACCTTAACGTTTTCCTCTTATTATTTTCCAAACTTTATTAAATAATCTTAATTCATTAGTTAATTTAATTCTTTATAAATTAAACCTAAAAAAATATATTTTAATCCAAACTCCTCGTGGGAACGAACCGTATTTGCTATTGTCTACATCTTTCGATACTATGTGCTTGCGGTAAAACAAAGTCGGTTTTTCGACGGATCAAGTTTTTGGCGCCGCTGCCGGGGAGTTATTTTTCGATTAGATTTTGTTAGGTTAGATTTTTATTTTTAGATTTTTATTATTTTGTTCGTTTTTACGCCTTTTGGTATTTATCTTCTGCTGCAGGTTTTGGGAACGAAAACGAAAAGAAATTGAGCAAAAGATTTTGTAATTAAAAGACTTGAAGTAAAATTAAAGTTGAAAGAACGTAGAAGAAGACATATAGTTCCTTTTTACTTTTTAAGATTTTTATTAGTTAATTTAATTTAGAAAATTGTATTAGGAAATTTTTGATTATTTTTGTAATTTTCTTTTATTTCTTGGACTTTACGGACATTATTATTTTTAAACCCTACGAAAGGGTAGTATTAAATATAAACTGCACAGGGAAGGACGACAATTACGATATTGTCTCAGCCCCTTGGGTTCGTACACTGACACAGGAGTCAGTGGCCCGAGTCGACTTCAACGATTCGTCGCCCGTCTGGTACGGGGGGTAAGATTCGATCAACCCACGAATCCCTTGCAAGTGGGTTTACTGTATTCTTTCGTGTGCATATATACCGAGGACCTGAATACGGATTTACTTTTCTAGTAAAGGGCAAGAACTGGCCATATAAGATAAGGACTCGGATACCGTTTCCTTCTTGCCCGCTTTAGGAACACGTTACCAAACGCGAACCTAAACCTTAAAATTTTGACTAGAAAGAGACCGATGGGGTAACGAGCTTAAATGAAACTCATTCAAAAGGACTGTATTGGTTACTTTGTTAGCCCAACTCGAAGTTCAGGAAGATTATTTTCAAGTTGAATTAGAGCCGCCCTGTAACCCAGGGAAACCTTTCCAAAGAGACAAGGTTATCAAAGCTCCTTAGAGCTTATCTTGTTTCTCTTCGACTTAATCTAATTCGGATCGTTCTAAGAGGTTTGCTAAAAATGTAACTAGTTGCCTTTCGAAAGAATAGAAGCTGGTCTAGAAACAATCTAAGTGGAGCCATCATGCTTCTTGTTTGCTAGATTCGATAGGTGATTTGGTTGAGTTAGCCTTGCTTGTGATTGTTTAAAAATTCCCTTCCAATTTAGGATTTATATTTTTGAGTAAGCAAATGTTTGATAATCTCGTAAAGCTTTTACAAGGTGAGTTATTGGGTAAATTTAGCCTTGTATTATGAATCCTGGTGTTGGAATTATTCTCATGGGTATGATCATTCCAGACCTTGTGAAGGTTATGATTATTACCAACCTTACCCAGGTTATGAGTTACATTATACTAATTCCAATTATTATTCACACACGTATAATTCACAGTATGAGAGAGATGATCAATCATACTGTGAACCATCTGCATCACTCTCATCTAAGTTGGAACAATGGAGTCACGACATGGAAAAATCAGTTGAACAACATTGTCACAATTCTCAGGAGACATCATCTATGATGACAATTTGGGAATATATGAAACAAGGGCATAAGGGAGTTTTTGCTCCACGAGGAAATTGATGATGACCCTCTAATGATATATAACAGTATTATAAACACAACCCGTTTAGTATTAAACAGAGATTAAGAATTCTGGCATTCCAGCAAACACTTGCTGATGATAGTGATGATGAATATGTGTGTTTTGAGAATGATGATGAACTTGACACTTGTGATTATAGGAACGATGACATTGTTATGACATTTGAATCTAGTGTACCTTGTCCAACTCACGATCATATTAATGATGATATGCCTATTCAAAAGGATGAGGTTTGGATTAGAAACCCTATTTATTCAAATGATGATTTTGAAGAACCTGTTCATACAGGGGATACTATTGTCGAGTTTAATAACTCAGAGGCAGTAGATGTGCAAACTTATATACCTTCTAATCATATAAAATACTTTGATTCATTTGAGCATATTTTAGCGCACTTTGGGATTGACAATGATAGTGTTACTAATGAGGTAAAATTTTAAGATTATGCACCACCTGATCATAATTTAGAAGAAGCAATTGACTATTTTCAAGAATCTGACGATCTAGAAACTAGGGAAATTATGAATAGTCTATCTAGAGACACCCAAGATTCTAAGTATGGGGGTGATTATCATCCTCCATGTGCCTTACCTTTGACTCTTCGAAAGGTCCTTAACTTGAGACTTGACATATGTACCTCTACTGTTTATCCTGAACCTAATGTCCAGAAAGAAGTTCAGTTGTTAGAAACCCATCCTCTGGTCGATGTGGTTTACCTAGGTGATAATACCAAGATTGACTTTGTTTTTCCACCAAAATGTTTTCTTCCATATGTGGGAACGTATAAATTTCAAATGTGCCAGTTATTAAGTTTTGAGACTAAGCCTGATTACTTTAGGAGAGTAGAATCGACACATTTGCTTAAGAATGACCATTTTAATAGTAATCAACTGTGTGAGTCAAATCAGATTGACTTTCAGGATCCAAAATTATTCAGGTTATTATTATGTGCTTCTAAGTTCTTACTTGAGTTATTCCAGACTCTACAACCTGATTCTTTTGATCCTGTCTACGAAGAAATCCAGCCCATAAAAATATTTTATCTAGACCCTTTCATAGAGCCTGAACCTGAACAACAACTAGAAGTAGTTGTTTTAAATAGAAAACTAGATAAAGGGTGTGCTTGGGTTATTCTTTTTCTTGGCTTGTTGTATTTTCCTTTTACAAGTGATAACGTTATTTGATCCAGATGACCCACAGTTGTTTCGGCTATTGCTATATGATACTATCATTTGCTTCATGGGAGTTAACCCATCAGATTTTTTTTCATTCACCTTATTTTTTAGTTTTTGATTGCTTGTTTTCTATCATTCTAGAATATCCCATCTTGATTTTACATTGGATGAGTCAGTTTACATTGAGGACAATGTAAAGTTTAAGTGTGGGGGAGTTAAGAATATAGAATTCTTAAGTATTCACTTTTTAGGTAGAAAATTTTCAATTTTTTCGTAATTATTTGCATGAAAACCTCCAACTTTTAGATATTTTAGAGTCACTTAGTATACTTCTAGCTACGTTTACATACGGAGTTCTAACCGAAACAACTGGACTTAGAACTATTAGAGAACTATATTTGGAGTGCTTAATTTTTGAGAGGCTTGAGCTGACAAAAATGGACCTAAACTGCCGGTAGAGAATACAGTTTAGAGTTGTTGATCATTCAATACCCATGAGTGAGGCATCAAACCTTCAATTGTCCGTTTAGAGTGTTTCATCTGCGCAAATTCCGGGTAGAATGATGAGCTACCTAACCTCGCACCAATTTCAGCACTACTTTTGATCTCTTGAGTGCTATTTCTATCAATCATGAGGGTGTCATCAGAATTGCTAACTCTATCTTGTAGTCTTGTTTGTAGTTGACACCATTCTCACGACAACAACAGGTCCATAGAAACATATTATCATCAACAAGCAGAACATCAAAAATTCGAATTTGAAAACAGTTAAGGTTTAAAAGCAACAGTTTAAGAAAGAGCAAAGTTCATATTCAAGTAAAGCAACAACACAATTAATATGTTGAAGACTTATGTACAAAAGCGAAAGAAATCAAAAGATATGAGTTAGTGAAGTTCATAATATCAAGGCAATACATGTTATAAAGAATAAAGTGGTAAAGTTTGTATCCCACGGTCGCAGAAACGTCTCGAGAAAAAAAAATGATTATCATTGTTTTAGTATTCATTCAATAAGGCCGTGGGAAGAAGAAAAATAAATCTATAGAAAAGTTTCTAATAACAAGAAATTGAGGAAATGAGTTACAAATTGTCAAGGTTCTACGAAGTTCAAGAGTTCATCATCTACAGTTGAAAGCCGAAGACGTTTCTATTGGATGTTGTGAGAGTGGTGTTGATTGTCGATCGGATGACAAGGTAAGTAAGTGTTCCCATCCTTGCATAGTGATTGATTTCCTTTATTAGAGGTCACTAGAAAAAAATCAAAAGGGTTCTTTTTCGTCCCACTTTCTATGGGATAACATCTTCATGTGATTCAGAAGGTTACCTTTCCTTCCTACCATTCAACGTGTATAGGATTTCTATCTTAATTCCTGCTTACACACACGTGTGAACCATAAAGTGCGTCTGTTGAGTGTCAAATTCATAAAACCCTATTAGTGAGTCATAAACATTCGGTCACTCTCGAACCTGGATTCTTTTATTTGGTGATTTTCTCCTAACTCAAGGGTTAAGCATGAGAATAATGTTCTTTGTATTTCTTATTGTTAGTGTGCAGAAACTTTATGTCTTCGTAGCTCTTTGAATGCAGGTACTTTGGAATACTTAGAAGTTGGAGTAGGTTTTGTGAGTAAATCTCTTGTAAACCCTCACGAGACTATAACTCGTCCACTAGGGACACCTAGGGGTTTAAAGGCTTGTTACACATGCTAGCACTGAATGGAAGTTGAGGTGGTAATGACAGAGACAATGAAGAGCTCGAGCGGTGATCATGGAGTGGCTGCTGTGTTGGATGGACGTGATGATCTTGGAAGAGATGGAGTTGGATTGCTGATTGACTGTGATGAGTTATAGACTTGAGCGGAAAGTCAGGGAGAAGTTTGAGTGAGATACACTTTTACACAGAGACAATTGGGACCTGGATATGAAGTAAAATCCGTGTACAATTCGTGTACGATAATTTAGTTGGTCGGTGGGATGAAAAGGGTTATTGAGGAGTCCTAATTAGATTGGAACTTTACTATAGGCGGTCATTGACTCTATAAATACGGACTTTCATAGATAGAAAGAGGAGCTCTTACATACATATACTTGGACATACCATACAGAAGACAAAAGAGGCCGACTCACGTACAGGTGATTTTTCGACAGAATTGACGAAGTCGGGAACACTAAAAAAGGTTTAGTTTGTATTATTTTCTTATTAATTTCTATGGCTTTTGAGAAAGCCATGTTGGGCTAATTCCCTTGTTAGGGCGAAAGGATGAACTTGTAGAGATGGTTTTATTTGTGTTTCAAAACTAGGGTTTACAACTGTATGAACTAAATATTATTAATTTGTCTCTCTCTCAACGTTTTACCGTCTCGATGATTTTTCATGTTCTATGCCATGTATATTTCATTGTTTGATTAGTAGAAGGACTCGTTGAAACCTTGTATTAAATCTTTTTATGAATAATCTTTGACTATTTATGCCCGTATACTTAGTACTTTCGAGATTCTACCTTAGGTTGAGAACAAATACATGAGTAAAATTGAGACCCTTTGTGACGAACACAATTAAACCCTGACCTACAACGGATTCCCGGAACCTTAACGTTTTCCTCTTATTATCTTCCAAACTTTATTAAATAATCTTAATTCATTAGTTAATTTAATTCTTTATAAATTAAACCTAAAAAAAATAATATTTTAGTCTAAACTCCTCGTGGGAACGAACCGTATTTGCTATTGTCTACATCTTTAGACACTGTGCGCTTGCGGTAAAACAAAGTCGGTATTCCGACGCATCATTTACACTAAAATTGTTAAGGATGCTTGTGTAATTGTATGCTTGTATGTTGATGATATGCTTATACTAGGTACAAACATGGATGTTATTAATTCCACTAAGAAATTGCTAAATGAGAACTTTGACATGAAAGACTTAGGCCCTGCTGATGTAATCTTAGGGATGAAGATTAAAAGGTATTTTAATAGCTATAGTTTGAGTCAATCTCATTATGTTGAAACTATACTTAAGAAATACAATTAGTTTAACTGTAAACCTGCTTGTACTCCGTATGATTCCTCTTGTAATCTCAAGAAGAATAAGGGTGAGGGAGTTAACCAACTTGAATACTCAAGATTCATAGAAAGCTTGATGTATTTGATGAACTGTGTGAGACCATACATTGCTTATGCAGTGAGTAGGTTAAGCAGGTATACTTGTAATCCAAGGCAGATGCATTGGGATGCACTTATTAGAGTGTTGAGTTACTTAAAGTACACAATTTTCTTCTGTTTGAGTTATGAAGGATACCCTGCCGTCCTTGAAGGATTTTGCGATGCAAACTGGATAACAGACTCAGAGGAGTCTAAGTCTATGAGTGGTTATGTATTTACTCTAGTAGGAGCATCTATTTCTTAGAAATCTTCCAAACATACATGTATAGCTCGTTCTACTATGGAATCGGAGTTTATTGCGTTAATAAAGCAGGAGAGGAAGCCGAATGGCAGATGTTTTTAGAAGACGTTCCTCTTTGGCATAGGCCTGTGCCAGCTATATCTATACAATGTGACAGTACATCTGCGATAGCTATATCTAAGAACAGTGTTTATAATGGGAGTCTATACATATTCGTAGAAGAAATAATTCTTTGAAACAACTTATCTCTACTGGCGTTATTACCGTTGACCATGTGAGATCTAAGGAGAATATCGCAGATCCTTTGATGAAAATGATTGTATAAAGAGATAGTTAGTGCTCATTGAGGGGGATGGGACTTAATATCATAAAATAAAATTGACATGAAGGATACTCAACCTTACTGACTGGAGATCCCAAGACGAAGGTTCAATGAGATAACTAATTTGTGGTGATTAAAGGTATGTACTATCAAGAAAGTTACATTCTCTGTCCCTCCCTATGGTGTATTGTTGTGATAGTATGACTGCATGTGAAGGATGACTTTTAAGAAGTCTTAACAAGTTCTATAGTTTCAATTTTAGATTGAAACGGAGTGTAGCAGTAACAGTCTTGATATAACTCACCTATCTGAATGAGGAAGTGGGCCGCTTCCTATGAGAATTTGAGCGAATTCTTTAGAGCATTCTGAGAAACGGGATACGTCTAGAGCCAAAATGGATACAACGGCATGAACTTAACAACGCCACGAGGATATCATGCGTGGTTGTTATCGTAAATTGCATCAAACACTAGCAGTTCAAGACATTGCGTTCACTGTCTCTAGAAGTAGTTTCGGTAACTTCTCATTAAGTAAAGGTTCAAGACCTGATTGACACCTTTTCCTATATGGTATTTTCCGCATTCTGATTTTTTTTGTTTTTACCGAGATTTCATTCATGTGGGGGATTGTTGGAGAAAATGAGTTTTAAATAAATATTTTGTTGGTCTTGGTATGGTTTGATCTTAGGACCTAAGGGTTCTATGGATGCTCACTCATTTCCTTGAGTGAATGAAACTCTTTAGTTTAGTCCCACATTGGGTAATCTAGAGAAGGATGTCCACTATATAACTATTCTCATTTGGATAGTATGTAAAACGTGGGTGAAATGGGGTGGGCAAACAATAGATGGCCCAACCCATGCAATACGCACATACACCATGCACCAAGTCCTATGTCTACACGAAATAATTTTTTGCACCAATTTTCTTTAGGAAATTAATTCCAAAAATATTTTCGTTAAGAGTTTTATTTATGTGAAGTTCTTTTTTTTCGGTTTGAATTGTTTTACAAGAAACAAAACCTAGTTTTATAAGAAAACCTAAACCTAACTTGGTTTGCAAGTAACTCTCCCCTATAAATACAACTCTTAAAACTGTTTTCAAAATATCCCAGAAGTGGCTACTATCCTGTCTTCTTTTCACCACCTTCTCGCTTTGTTTTGCGCTTTTGAGTGTTTATTTCCCTTCCTTCCATGTTGCTAAGTTCAAGAGTGGGTAGTTTGTATTGTGCTAATACAAGCTATATCGGGCAGTCTTATCCTGGACACATCTTCGCACGTTGGGTTTTAACATTGCTCTTCTCGAGTATACCCGCGAACTAATGTGTTAAGGACAACTTGTTGAACCTGTGATTCTGTCCTCGTAGTTGTCCTGGTAGAGTTGTTTTTAATTCAATTTTTTATATATTATTCTGATACATTTAACGTTGTTGTTCATTATTGCAAGATTCCAACATAAAGACCCCTCAAAAATTCTTTTAACTTATTGTCCTATTGTTCTTTTCTTATGCTTTTTACATTATACTTGTATAAGTATATTAAGAATTATATTAAATATTTGTTGTTTTAAATAAAGATAAACCAGAAGCCTTAACCTGGTTGTGAATAGAATGTGTTAATTTCTCGGTGGATATTGAATTTGTTTCATTAATAGGCTTACGCTTCGAATTTGATCGTTATAGCTTGGTACCAAGATCGAGTTCTAGGAAAGCGAAAGGAAAATCGTTGTCGAATGAGGTAACCACATTCACCTACTTTGCAACTTGGATAATGAAGACGCGCAACATTTGTTCCAAAAAAGAAGCCCATTACTAAGAAGAGGCATGCTTCCGGCGAGATTCATAAACGAGGCCTAGTTCATCGCAATTGAAGATGATGTCTTTAGCATGAAACATTGAGTGAACTATTCTTATGTCTTTATGTTCGTTAGTTTATGAATTTACTTGTTACATATATTCAACCACACTAATTAAGATCACAGGATGCTTGATAAACAAAAGTTGTCACTTGCTCAGTGCTCCCACTACACTCCATTACTTGTTACTTAAAAATGTTAAACTTTCTCGAACTTGATTTGTTGGATATTTTCAAAACCATTGTATTTTATTTGCCGCTACGATAGAGGGTCTGAATGGGGGCAGCCTCTCCGGATTGTGGCCGACCTGACAGATCAAATCGTGAAGGTCTAAAAGGCAGCACCCCTTAGCAGGAGCGACACAACGTCTCGCCCGAAACAATATATCATTTCAACAAAACCTAATTCGGTTCTGGTTTTTATTCAAGAGATGCGTCGTTTCCCCACTAGCCACCATTGATGCATGTTGGAAGTTTGTTGGTGATGAACACACATCCCGAACAAATACAAATAGCCTATATATAACGATGAATTAATTATCATTCAATTACATAAAAATGTATTGTTTTTTTCTCTTGTAATAGTATCATTAGAAACTTCTGAACAGTATGTTCTTGGTCGGATCAAAGAAGTACAATACTTGAATTCGATTACGGTGTTAGGGATTTATTGATATTCTAAAGGCATAATTCATTGACATATATTCGTGAATTTATTCAGAAGGTTGATTTATTGTCTAAAAGAATTGAAAGACCCTTGAAATTAGTGGTCAAGATTCTTTGTGTGTTTTTTCATCGATCCTCAACTTTAACCAAATCTTCTAACATGATTTTCCTCAACTTTCAACCAGTTATACCGGAAGTAGTCTATGTGAGACTATTATCTCCAACATGCCGCCTCCATGTGTAGGGCTTTTTTTGAGTCCTCTACATTTTGAACCACTGTATAATTTTCCTGTCTTTTTGGGTCTTACGGTCTTACTTCTCAAACATGACCTAGCTCTCATTTCATATTAACACTTGGACATGCAATTTAAAATCAATTGGTAATAAATAAAATGATCCTCATAATTATATTAAGTAGTCATGCATAGTAAGTAGTCTATGTATTATCTCCAACATTTTTCCCTTGTTTTTCATGTTGATTCCATGAGATAATAGGTGAGAAATGAGAATCTTTCCTTTCATTCTTGTCTCAGTAATTTACGATGAGTTAACGACCTAGACTTTGTAGTCTCCAGCCATACTCAAGACTTAATCACATGTCATGATGACCCATCATAGTACCTACCTAGAGTTATTTTTTATTTTATTTTTGTATATAACGAGGCATGGAAAAACACAATATATATGATCTCTATTTCTTCCACACTCTATAATCTGAAGTCTATTTCCATAAGACTATAAAAATTGCTTTACACTATGAAAGAGTTGCACCTTGCAAATGAATATATAAAGAGAAGAATATATAAAGCAAGATATAAATATGATATGAAACAAAACATTGATTAGAAAATATACCACATAATCAATCAAGAATATTGGATTGATTTGAGAGCCAACGCAAAATATTCTTTATAGATATACTATGATTCCCTTGATTCTTTTTATGTTGATAAGATATCTAATTAACTCATATCTAGATATGCATGATTCCCTTGAATTATATCTAGATATCCAAAGATTCACTTAATTCTCTAATAAAGACATCCAAAAACAATCCTTTTGTTCATGTTTCTGCTCATCCGTTTTAACTTGCTAACTAGGGCTGTTAATGGGTCCGGGTCCTCCCGGGTACCGTAGGACCCGGACCCGGAACCTGATATTTTAGACGGTTCCGGGTCCGGTTCCTAATTCTATGGACCCAGAACCGGACCCTATTAAAACGACGGGTAATTATCGGGCCAGGGTAGTTAACGGTTCCAAAAGGTAACTCATTTTAGTAAGCATACATAGATACAAAAATTACAGTACATAGTACCCATTTCCAGTCTTAGCATAACTCATAAACAAAAGTTATAAAAATTACAGTACATAGTCATTTCTGAAGCTAACATTTCCTGGGCAGTCTCATTATACTTATAAGAAAACAATTCAAAGTTCAAGCATTCTCAAAGTAAGATAGAAAATCCTACATGTAGTCCACTACATTGTCAATCAACAACAAAAGAAAGATGAAAAACTTTGAGAACTAATAGCCTTAACCAAGAAGGGAGACCAGATAACGGAAAGAGAAAAGTTATACGATGGAAAGTGCCATCGTCTATCTCTGTGCACCTCGTCATGGTAAACAGCATTTGCTGCTTCAACCTGTTTAGATGCATAAAATCGAATGAGTAATAATACCGAATGTACCTTAGAGAGAATGCAAAGGACTGATTGAACATGGTTTCGAGAAATCGAATCACCTACAAACGCCCAATGCTTATTCCGCATCGAGTCAATAAACCTCGATAACTCACAATGCAGTGGTTTCCATCTCCAGTAAAGAAACCCGGATTCCAGTCTCCCATTCTTCATACAATATTGACGACCAGAAATGACATCACATCTCTCATTAGTGTACATAGGCCCCAACGGATACGGAATCCATTCCCCAACAGAAAGATCACATTTCTTTGCATAAAGCAAAGCGCAGTTTCTAACATCAAAACATACACCCATACACGTCTACAACATGAATGCATGAGCATATTTGAAAACTAAAATCTCATACCTTTCTGAAGAATTTGTTTCTGAATTGGGGTTTCTTCGATCTCCACTGAACTAGCTGGTAACTCATTATCACCATCCTTCGCTCTTACGATATAGCAGTTTCATCGGTCACAGTTGAATCAACTCCAGATGAAGCATCATTCTCATCGTTAATGGTACTAGTACTAGAGTAAAGGAGATGAAATGCAAGACCTATTAGAAGTACTGCTAGAGTAAGCTTCACTAATACATGGTATTGCTTGAATATAAACCCTGGTTTCAGATCCAATCTTGAATACTTCACCATTTCTTATCATAGAAAATGTAGTTCTTTACAGGGAACAAATGAAAAGCCACATATTCAAATTCAAATACTGCTTTTCAATTTCATAGTATACCAAAATACAAATCCCTAAAAAAAAAATCAAATCAAAATCGAAAAAACCCTACCTGATGATGCTTGAAGTCGAGAATCGTTGAAGAAGAAGAATAAGAAAGTGGTACTCGTACTACTGCTGATGGTGGTTGCTGGGATAGTGGTGGTGGAGGTGAATCAGGTGATCGGCAGCATCGGCTGATGAAGAACAGGTTACAGAACAGATCAACAGTGGAGGCTCCTTTCAAATGAAATGAAACTGAAAGTCTAAAACTAAAACAGTAACTAAAACCTAGAAATACTGCACCACATAACCTATTAATATGTACCAAACCTTGGAAATCATTGTTACGAATACTTGAGCAGCGAGTTCAAATATCTGCAGAAATTCTTTAAGTGATGGAATAGCTACAGAGAAAGTATTGTAGCCTTTGTTCTTCTTCTCGGACAAAAACTGCAACAAAAGTGAGAACGAAATCTGGTTTTTCTATATATATGACCTAAAGTTATGTGTTTTTACAATATTAACCTTCTAAAGTTATTACCCAATTACCCGCGGGTACCCGACGGGTAGGACCCGATTGGAAGTTTTACTATCGGGTCTTATCGGGTCCGACCCATTAGGGTCTAAATTTACTAACGGGTCCAGTTTGGGGACCCAGACCCGGACCCGATTCATCCGGTTCCGGGACGGGTCCGGATATTCGGGTACCCATTGACAGCCCTATTGCTAACAAGTCCATTGTTAGTACCCAACTTGAAGCAGTTGACGATGAGTAGTGTTGGGGATAAAATGATATTCGCCCAAAGTGACGTCATCACGTCCTGATCCCGAAGCGACGTCATCATTTCTCGGAGCGACGTCATCAAGTCCCGATACCGAAGCGATGTCATCATTTCTCGGAGCGACATCATCACGTCCCGATCCCAAAGCGACGTCATCATTTAATCCCGAAGTGACGTCATCAATTCCGATGCCCAACATGGACCGAAGAAACTCGGACCGAAGCGACGTCATCACGTCCCGATCCGACGTCATCACATCCCGATCCCGAAGCGACGTCATCACGTTCCGATCCCGAAGCGAAGTCATCACGTCCCGAACCCGAAGCGACGTCATCATTCTCCGAAGTGACGTCATCAAGTCCGATGCCCAACTTGGACCGAACCGACGTCATAATTTTCCCAAAGTGATGTCATCAAGTGCGATGCCCAACTTGGACCGTAGCGACGTCATCATTTTCCCGAAGTGACGTCATCAATCCTGATGCACCAAGTCAATCCCAATAGACCAAGTCAATTCCGCACCAACTTTTGGATATAAGTCATTTTGAAGATAAGGACATAAGAACATGTGGCGAATCCCCTTGACACATGGCGAAATGTGGTGAATCCTCTACGACACATGGTGAGCTTAGAAGCATCTCCATCGACACGTGGCGAACCTTGATGACACATGGCGAAGGGTATTTTAGTAATTATCATCTTTTTATCCCTATAAATATAATTTTAGAGTGAAGAAGAAATGGACTTTTGGCCGATAGATGGCCTCTTCTGCTTCATTCTCAACCAAAGAACAAATAGAGATACGGTTGAACAATGAAGATAGAGTGGGAGAAGAGGCCACCAAAGAGAAATCATATGGAGAAATCATCACCGAAAAATAAAATCCAGCGGCATAGATTTTCTTCTTTGTGTCTTGAAAGAGAGAAAAAGTTTGTTCTTAAAAAAAAAGGTAGACAAGATTTCACAATCAAAAAATCTCTGTGTCAGAGAGCTTTTTTCTTGATTCAAACGAATCAACGTTTTCAACCAGATTTAAAATGATGAATTTCCTTTTCATTAAATTGATTTGATTTTCAAGCATTTCAGTGGGGAAGTTTCCATAAAAACCTTGGTATGTTCTTCATTAAATTGATTTGATTTTCAAGCATTACAGTCAATTTCATGTGGGAATCAACCACAAGATTGCACTTAAAATGCTCGAAAAAATGCTCGAATGATCAATTTTTCATTTACATCACTACCAGCCTAATACTACAAGATTGCTATGGATTCTATGAAGAACTTAGAGTAATGGGTCAAGGAAATTTCGGCTGAATATCTACTCAAGCCTGATGAGAAGTCCATTTCTTGAATCAACAACGCCTGGACTTGGATGGCTGGCGTGATAGATGCTTCTGACTTCATCAGAGCTGCTACTGATGACTTGATGACGTCTACTGCCACAAATTTAAAGTGGTGCTACAAATTTAATGACTTCATAACTAGATGATTTGGATCCAGAACTTGATGACTTAATGTGTCCTTCACTCTCTCTTGGGTGCTGATGGTTTTCAACCATCTCATTTTCAATTCCTTCATTCTGTGTTAGAAGACTACTAAACTCACCGAGTATAGTACCTGCTGCTGTTGAAGTGATGCCTGCTACTGATGATTTCATGAAGTTAAAGTCTGCAGTCATTGGTGTTACATGTGCTTGCTTTCAACGTTATCAATGGAGGTTCACAAAGCACATGCAAATCTTGCTAGACAAAAATGAACTTTGAGAAACACAATTTGCAGGACAAGATTTTTGTAGCAACAGTTCAGGTTCTTATTACCTTCTATTGCTGGAAAGAAATGACGTCTTCGGACCAGTGAGAACTCTTTTCACTAGATCTCTGTTATAATCAACAACATTTTTTGGTGATGCACCAATCACGTTTTTAGTACAATTGGAAAGCCAACCGTTTCAGAAACAACCACTTTCAGATCATCATATTTTAAAGTCGACGTTGAAACAAAAACAACATCAACTTGAGCATCAAAGAGATTGAAATAACGAAGTCCATTTCCCGAACCAACAACACCAGGATTTTTTCGGAACAATGCGTAATTTAATGAAATAACATTTGAATTTGCTGCGTAAGCGAAGAATGGATAAACATTAACCATTACATCACCAAACAACAACCCATTTTGTTGACGTCAAAGAGCAACAGCCATTTGGCTAATCAATTCATTTTCAACCAAAATGAAAATCTGTATAATTCTTAAAAATGTCATTTCTGAAAAATCTGAAGAATTGCTTCTTCCCAAGGGGTCGTTAAAATGTCATTTCTGAAAAATGTCAGCAAAACCAGAAAAGGGGCAATCTATTTCTGCTCCTTCATTTTCTATTGTAACTAGAAAAATTGATATGATGTTGGTGGTGATAGAACTCGTGCTACTCGAGAAGGAGTTGCTCCTTCATTTTCTTCTGTAACTAGCAAGTTCTGTATAACAAAAGGCCAATAGAGCAGTTGTTAAACCATCTTTTAAGAAGGAAATAGTAGGTGCATGACCAGAATGCTCTCTAGCAACTGTTCCAACAAGTACGTATACTCCATCCCTAATGGTCGATCCAACACCAATTGTCATGAGCTGAAGAATAGGAAATTCCTTAGCCAATATGGGATGACCACTCTCATTCAAAAGTGAAGCAAAAAAGCCTATGTAGATTGCAAGTTGAGTATAATGGATATCGAAAAATCTCAACACCACGGATGAAGTCTCCCGTATCATTTTTGGCATGACCAAAGTCCGAGAAAATTTTATACGAGATAGTTCTTTGTTTCATTTTTTATACAGGTCTGAGGTCTATGAGATACGGTCTCACCACAGGCAAAAGATGGAGCTTCTCGTCACCCTTGATGTCATTTGCAGTCTCGCTCTTGGTTGTAGCCCGGAGCATTCAGCCCTATGAATTGTACGAAGCAGCGACAACATAGTCTTTGCGGCAAGAGGAAGTCAGTCCATAAAATCTAACATCAGTAACGCCACTGAACGGAGCGATTTTGTTGTTGTCCCTGATGAAGTGACTGCATTATAACTGCATAACCAGCCTCCACTTCAGCATGAGATTTTTGTCGAAATAAGCACGTCTCCCTCTCCCTCTCACAATTGATACAATTGTCCTCAACTTTAAGGCAACAGAGAGGAACGTTTAACTCATTCAGTCCAGACATGTGCCATATATTTCTGATGAAGATTGGCTTTGGCGAAGATCAATAAATGAATGTATCAAGGTTCATTTTCTCTCGCTCTTGGCTTCGGATGATTCATCCCATTTCCTGTTTCTCCTCCAGAGTGGCTAGTGGAGAATCAAGGTTCGTGTATTCATGGAGAATCAGGGTTCAGGAATGTTGCAATACTCACAACAAGTCTCTTCTAAGATCATACGATGATACACTGTGGGGCATGTTATAAAGAAATCAAAGTTTAAGCTGTGAAATGAGCTAAATACTGCACGTCAATTAGATACTTCAAATGGCTCATACTTCACGAAGAATATGCAGTAAATACTTTAATTTATTCCGAACTTCTTCGAATGACGATACTGCATATACTTCGTATGAGTTGTGATATGAAATTTTCATTCGAAATCTCTTATATTTCTTGCGGAAATCTGAACGCTCCTACAGGAATTATCATTCAAAAATGAGTATCGTTTTCAACTTATCATTAAATATTTCCGGAAGACGAGTACTTCTACAGTCGTATACTTCTGATCTTTTATATAACGATTACTTCGGAATAATATTTCATCTGGATATTCCTCATGTCTTATTTAAAATACATCTCATATTTTCTTTTTATATATGCTTCTCATATATATAGAAGAATATGGGATGTATCTTAAATAAGAAAAGGGAAATATCGGGATGATTCTCAAGTATACTTCTCATCTACACGATACAAGCATCAGCTGGACAAGGATCTTATTATCTTCGGAACATGCAAGGAGAAATTTTGCAACACCTATGGAATGCACAATACTTAAAGCTCTACTACTCACAATCATAATTACTCCAGGAACACCTTAATCTGGAAAACGCTACGATTGGCGACATAATCAAAATTCAATTACTCTAGGAACACCTTATTCTGGAAAACGCTAAGATTGGCGACATAATCAAAATTCAAGGACTCCAGGAACACCTTATTCTGGAAAACGCTACGATTGGCGACATAATCAAAATTCAATTACTCCAGGAACACCTATTCTGGAAAACGCTTGTGATTGGCGACACAATCATATATCAATTACTCCAGGAACACCTTATTCTGGAAAGCGCTTACGACTAGCGATACAATCGTAAAGAGTATGTTCAGGACCAACCCTGTATCTTACCCCTGTCCTGGGTTTGTTTCGTATTTGTGGGATCTCGAATGTCATAATTCCATGTCATAACTCCGTGGAAGGAAGTGCTTCGTTGCAAAAAATTCCAACCCAGGGTTCAAAGGAATCTTGCGGTAAAAAAATAACTAACGATCAGTATATACATATACAAAATTTTATTTTGCAGGGACAAAAATGCAACATAACATGGAAATGCACAAACAACATCAACCACCACATTATGATTCGGGCGAGACGTGAAGTAACTTTCTTAAGAGTTTTTCTTCAAACAACTCTCAAGAAAAGAAGACAAGTTGTTGGGGACAAAATGATGTTCGCCCGAAGTGACGTCATCACGTCCTGATCCCGAAGCACGTCATCATTTCTCGGAGCGACGTCATCAAGTCCCGATCCCGAAGCGATGTCATCATTTCTCGGAGCGACGTCATCACGTCCCAATCCCGAAGCGACGTCATCACATCCCGAAACGACGTCATCATTTAATCCCGAAGTGACGTCATCAATTCCGATGCCCAACATGGACCGAAGCAACTCGGACCGAAGCGACGTCATCACGTCCCGATCCCGTAGCGTCGTCATCACGTCCCGATCCCGAAGCGACGTCATCACGTCCCGAACCGACGTCATCATTCTCCGAAGTGACGTCATCAAGCCCGATGCCCAACTTGAACCGAACCGACGTCATCATTTTCCCAAAGTGACGTCATCAAGTCCGATGCCCAACTTGGCCCGAAGCGACATCATCATTTTCCCGAAGTGACGTCATCAATCCCGATGCACCAAGTCAATCCCGATAGACCAAGTCAATTCCGCACCAACTTTGGGATAGAAGTCATTTTGAAGATAAGGACATAAGAACACGTGGCGGATCCCCTTGACACATGGCGAAATGTGGTGAATCCTCTACGACACATGGTGAGCTTAGAAGCATCTCCATTGACACGTGGCGAACCTTGATGACATGTGGCGAAGAGTGTTTTAGTAATTATCATCTTTTTATCCCTATAAATATAATTTTAGAGTGAAGAAGAAAGGGATTTTTGGCCGATAGATGGCCTCTTCTGCTTCATTCTCAACTGTAACCCAGAAATACTAATAAAACTCCAACTTTCATTACCCATGGAATAGACAGAATACTGGCAAACCACATTAAATTAATGTGCTATCTTCATTTTCATCTATCTTTTTTGATGATCTTTGGTTGTTTTACGCCCATGCGACTTTAGGCAAAAACAAGTAGCTCCTACATTATTTAGACAACAACAAACTAATAAAACCAAACCAATGATGTTCGTTTTGATATTTTGAAAGAATTCATCAACTTAATTAAGTCAGAATATATAATCCAAATGATATATTAATAAGTCCAAATACCCACACCGCCTCTACCCATAAGGAGCAGTACAGAAAATCTTCCTCATTTACGGGTCAAAGATTATAAACTGATTTCATGGGAAATTAAAGCTAGCTAGTATGAGTCCGGGTCAAAGATCGAATTCATAAACTGATTTCATGGGAAATTAAAGCTAGCTAGTATGAGTCCAACGCAGGGGTAGATAGGAAAACTCTTTGCTGCTCTCCACGCCTGCCAAATAAAATCCTGGATCTGGCAAAGAAATTTCGCCACCATAGAAATCGGTGATATGTTGGAAACTTATTTTACCACAGAAAAACTAAACGTTGGTTTGATTAATAAATCCCATGGTGGTTAATTTTCATAACTATGTATTTTACAAAGATAAACGGTTTGGTTCTGAACTGCTTAAATTGAATGGAAAATCCAATGGTGCATCCATGGTGTAAAGATAAAAATATCAAGGCAAAATGAGACAGATTCATCAGAGGTTTTGTCAGATTGGATGAACTGAAAACTGAGCACCACATCTGACGGAGGGTCGCTACATTTCAAACACATCAAAATCTAGACAAGTAAAGAAGCTAAATGTAACTTTGTTACTGATATGATCCAGCTTATTGAAAAGGCATTCAAAGTCAGTTTTCAATCAACACAAGTAAAGAATCAAAATTCTAAAAAGATCCGTAATACAAATCTTCTCACCAGGGATGAAAAGTGGGTTTGGAACACACTGAGAATTTAAATTAAGACTATTATAACCCATTAATGACATTTCGGTTCACTTGTATATTCAATAGAAAAAATAATGAAAAAATATGATGACATTCAAAAGAAGCCTGAAACTTTTAGCGATGACAGAACAACGAAAACAAGCCAAGGGAACATGAAGTAGGCACTGGTTAACCAAGCCCAAATCCTTGGTCCCCCCCAACTCAGCTCCTAAAGTTAGACGTCTGATCACCAGTACTCCAATAAAACAGATGGAAGTCAAAATGAATATGAGTAATGAGAAGCTTAAACCTTCGGCATTTTGGATCCTCAATGGCTCCCTGTATGCAATAAAGTTGTATGTCGTGTCAATCAGCCAAGGAATTCCAATACCAACGTAAATATTCACGGAGTTGCTGCAAAACAGAAGAATAAAGACTCAGTTTCAAAATGGGATTCTTCAGACAATGCTTCCAGATGGCAAAGAGAATTTAATTCGTAATTGAACCTGCAAGTGATGTTTGCTATAGCAGAGTCTGCAGTGGTTTGACGTTCTGCCGCAATCTTACTTGCAACCAAATCTGGCCATGAGGTTCCACTTGCCAGTACAGTAAATGCTATCACATATGGATTTATTCCTGAGATGGTAAATATTAAGTTAGACCACTGACATTATGCTACACTTGAAGAATAATACAATCTAGTATTTTGTAAGGAGAGTAAACCTGTCACACAGCTTATCAGATCTGAGAACACTGTAACAACATAAGCTATTCCGCTAATAAAACACAGAGAACAGATGAAGGCAATCCATCCATGACAAAGGCTGCAAGGAGGCACAAAAGCGAACAAGAGTCTCCATGGTTGATGCAGATGAGCAGGCTATAGCCTATATGGAGGCTAAAGACCCGAGTGTCATAATTTAGTTCAAAAAGGGTCCAATTTGATTGGAAACGAGCCAACAATCGTTACATGAGAGGACTTTGGTCTTCAGATTTTAGCCAAATTCCATCGTTTAGGGCTTCAAATAGGCGTTTTCACTATTTTAGGAAAGTTTTTGTTTTCTTAATAACTACTTCGTTAGGAATCCGTTTGGGTCGCCGTTTGCGGCAAATAGTTTTATTTTATGAGTACTTTCAGTATTTTAGGTCGACCAAAATTTGCTAAAAATAGCATATTAGGGTTTGAGTCGGTTTAGGGGTTTTTTCATCCTTTCTTGACTAGCAAGTTAGGGTTTTTTTCCAAGTCTATAAAAGAGTCCTCTATGTATTATTTTATACAGTTGAATTTGATTAATAAGAATTACTTTCTTAAACTTGTTCAAGTTTAATCGATTATTGTTTATAGTCGGGAAACCGAAGTCTAAATAATTATCGTCGTTCACAGTCGATATTCCTAGGAATATTTGAAGTCTGAACAAAACATTTCTTTTCTTTCTTTTCTTTATTACCCGCTGCATCAGTTGGTATCAGAGCGAAGTCGATTCTAGGGTTGATAAGATGCCACCAAGAGTAGCAATCGGTCAGGGTCGAGGTCGAGGTCGAGGAGGAGGTCCAAAAGGTTTCACCCATGGAGATCTAGAGAAGAATTCATTGAAGATGTCCAAGGTTTGCTGGGTCGGTTTAACCTTTATAAGGAAGAAGAAGATGATAACGCTAACCCTTTTGCTAGAGGGCATCGCGAAGGTAGAATAAATCAACAAGAGGATTCTGATCGCTGGAAGGCAGGAATAAAAGTAGAGATCCCAGAATTTTATGGTGGTTTGGAACCGGAAGAGTTTCTCTCCTGGTTGAATACGTTTGAGGAAGTATTGGAATTCAAAGAAGTACCAGATAACAAACGAGTTTCATTGGTAGCGACTATGTTTCGTGGGAGGGCTAATTCGTGGTGGCAACAACAAATGCTGCTACGCAGTCGCAAAGGAAAACAGAAGTTAGTATCATGGGAGAAGTTGAAGAAACACATGAGAACAGAGTTTTTACCCCATAACTACATTGGATTGATGTACCAGCAGCTGCAAAACCTACGCAAGGGAGTACGTTCTATAGACGATTACACCAAGGAGTTTTACCGACTCCTTTTTCTTAACAACTTGTCAGAGTCAGATGAACAAAAAGTCGCTCGCTATATAGGTGGTCTCCCTCAACAATATCAGGATACACTCAATATGTTTGATTGCTGCTCTATTTCGGATGCACATCATAGAGCAAGGCATATAGAGAAACAAGTAGGGCGAAAAAGTCTAAATTGGGGTATCAATGTGGCAGCATCTCCAGCAAGTAACCGTAGTACTTCAACACCTAGTACTGCTAGTAAACCTAATTCTTCGTCAACACCAAATAAAACCCCAGTTAGTACTTTTGAAGGTAGGTGTAATAAGTGCGGAGAATATGGGCACAAAGCCAGTGACTATCAAAAAACAGAACGAGCGAACAAGGTATTTTTTACTGAAAACGACCGCGAAGAAGATGGCTGGGTAACTGATTACGAAGAGGATCATGAGGATGATTCTGACCCTGTCGATGAAGTAGTTGCTGGAGATAAAGGGGTGAACTTTGTAGTCCGAAGAAGTTGTCTCACTCCACGAAAAGATAAAGGCGACAGTTGGTTGCGTAACAATATATTCCAGTCGACGTGTACGATCGAAGGAAAAGTTTGTCGTCTAGTTATTGATCCTGGAAGTTGCGAGAATATTATTGATGAAGAGGTCGTGAAACGATTCAACCTAGAACCAAGGAATATCCACATCCATACAAGCTTTCTTGGCTTAAGAAAGGGAATGAGGTAAAAGTAAACAAACGGTGTTTAATTTCTTTTTCAATTGGTAACAAATATAAAGATAAAATATGGTGTGACGTTACTAGTATGGATGCTTGTCACTTGTTGTTGGGCCGTCCATGGGAATTTGACAGGAAAAGTAGTCATGACGGGTATCAGAATACCTATAATTTTTTATGGAACGACGTACATATAGTACTTGTACCCAGTAAAGAGATTGCACCTACACCAACTACTGGAGAAGCTACCAATCTTTTATCGTTTAAGCAGTTTGAAGATGAGGTAGGAGACTCAGGTGAATTGTATATTTTGATTGGAAAAGAAGAACAACATGATGAAAATATTATTCCCATTGCAGGTCAACCTTTAATTAAGAAATTTATGGATGTTTTTCCTAACGAGTTGCCGGATGAGTTACCACCTCTCCGGGATATACAACATCGTATTGATCTCGTTCCTGGATCAAGCTTGCCAAATAAAGCACATTACAGAATGACTCCTAAGGAGCATGAAGAAATTCGTCGTCAGGTGGAAGATTTGCTACATAAAGGATTGATCCGACAGAGTCTAAGTCCTTGTGCAGTACCAGCCTTGTTGATTCCAAAGAAAGATGGAACGTGGAGAATGTGTGTTGATAGTCGAGCCATCAACAAAATCACAGTCAAATACCGTTTTCCAATTCCCAGGTTGGATGACTTGTTAGATCAGTTGTGTGGAGCAAAGGTGTTTAGCAAACTCGACTTGAAGAGTGGGTACCATCAGATCAGAATTCGTGAAGGTGATGAGTGGAAGACTGCTTTCAAAACTCGAGAAGGATTATATGAGTGGATGGTTATGCCATTCGGGTTGACTAATGCGCCAAGTACATTAATGCGTATCAAGAATCAAGTACTCAGACCTTTTATCGGTACTTTTGTGGTTGTTTATTTCGATGATATTCTTCTTTATAGTGCTAACATGGACTTGCATGTTCAACATCTTCGAGAAGTTCTTTGAGTTCTACGCAGGGAGAAATTATTTACGGCCATCAAAAAGTGTTCATTCATGACAGATCGAGTTTTATTTCTCGGCTACGTCGTCACCAAGGATGGAATCAAGGTAGATGAGTCCAAGGTTGAAGCTGTGAAAAACTGGACTACACCTACTACATTACACGAGGTAAGGAGTTTTCATGGTTTCGCTTCTTTTTAGCGGCGTTTTATTCCCCACTTCAGCGTCATGGCATCCATTACTGAATGCATAAAAGGAGGAAAGTTTTCATGGTCTGAGGAAGCTGATGAATCCTTTGAAGCTGTCAAGACAAAGCTGATAACTGCACCACTACTGGTGTTACCTGATTTCAGTAAGCCGTTTGAACTACACTGTGATGCATCGAAGGTGGGAATTGGAGCTGTTTTGAGTCAGGAAGGACGACATGTAGCGTATTTTAGTGAGAAGTTGAATGGTTCTAAGCTCAACTATAATACTTATGACGTGGAGTTTTATGTTATAGTTCAAGCCTTGAAGCATTGGTGTCACTATCTAATTCATAACGAGTTCATTATGTTTTCTGATTATGATTCTTTGAAGTACATCAACATTCAAGAGAAGCTTTCTTCTAGACATGGTAAGTGGGATGGTTATTTGCAAGAGTTCACTTTTGTACTGAAGCACAAAGCTGGGTCGCAGAATCAAGTTGCTAATGCCTTAAGCCGAAGGAGTATGATACTCAACACCATGCGAACTGAGGTAATAGATTTTGATTCATATTTTGGCCATATTCTAACCGATCCAAACTTTGCGGAGATTGTGGATGATACCAGTTCAGGCAAACAAAGTGATTACCTTATACATGAAGGATTTCTCTTTAAAGGTAACCAATTGTGTATTCCTGATTCTAGTCTCCGTTTGAAGATTATTAAGGAGTTACATGATGAGGGGCACATGGGAAGGGATAAAACTTTCCAACTTGTTTCGTATTACTGGCCAACAATGAGACGTAAAGTTGCTAAATTCGTGGATAGATGTCGAATCTGTCAAGTTTCAAAAGGAAAAGCAACTAATGCAGGATTGTACATGCCATTGAAAGTTCCAAGTCAACCCTGGGCAGATTTGAGCATGGATTTTGTATTGGGTTTACCTCGAACTCAGTATTTGTAGTTGTTGACCGTTTTTCAAAAATGTCTCATTTTATTCCTTGCAAGAAGACTACTAATGCACTGAAGGTAGTTGAATTGTTCTTCAGGGAAGTGTATCGTCTACATGGATTGCCATGTTCAATTGTTAGTGATCGAGAAACAAGATTCCTTAGTTATTTCTGGAAGACCTTGTGGAAATTAGTTAATACAAGGCTTAACTTCAGTAGTGCGTATCATCCTCAGAGTGATGGACAAACAGAAGTTGTGAATCGTTCGTTGGGTGATATACTACGATGTATGGTTGGAGACAATCCGAAAAGTTGGGATCAGAAACTTTGCCAAGCTGAATTTGCGTTTAATCGTTCAGTAAACTGTAGTCTGGGCATGAGTCCGTTCGAGGTTGTTTATGGTTACAACCCACGAGCACCATTATATTTAGCACCTGTTCCTGATCTAAAGAGTATTGAAGTTCGTGCCGAAGAACGTATCCAACAGTTGCAACAGGTTCATAGGTTGGCTGAAGAACAGTTACTTCGAGCTAATGAGAGGTATAAGGAGGCGGCAGATAAGAAACGCAGAGTTGTGGATTTTGCAGTAGGAGATTTTATGTGGGCAATATTGACAAATGATCGTTTTCTAGTTGGCGAGTATAACAAGCTGAAGGCGCGCAAGATTGGTCCCTTGGAAATTATCGCGAAGATTAATCCTAATGCCTACAAGTTAAAGCTTCCCAGTCACATCCGGACTTCTGATGTTTTTAATGTCAAACACTTGGTGTCGTATAATGGTGATAATTCTGATGATGACCAAGAAAATTCGAGGGAGAATTTCTCTCAACCCCGGGAGAGTGATGCAGATGAGCAGGCTATAGCCTATATGGAGGCTAAAGACCCCGAATGTCGTAATTTATGAGTACTTTCAGTATTTAGATCGACCAAAATTTGCCATAAATAGCAAATTAGGGTTTGAGTTGGTTTAGGGGTTTTTTCATCCTTTCTTGACTAGCAAGTTAGGGTTTTTCCCCAAGTCTATAAAAGAGTCCTCTATGTATTATTTTATACAGTTGAATTTGATTAATAAGAATTATTTTCTTAAATTTGTTCAAGTTTAATCGATTATTGTTTATAGTCGGGAAACCGAAATCTAAATAATTATCGTCGTTCACAGTCGATATTCCTAGGAATATTTGAAGTCTGAACAAAATCTTTCTTTTCTTTCTTTTCTTTATTACCCGCTGCATCAATGGTGAAAGGAGTAATTGCCAGGATATTCTTGGGAGTCTTAAATAGATACTGTCCAATTTTCTTGACTCTATGCTCTCCATCTGTATACATGTGAAGAGAGAATAATCAGGAAAAACATAGAAACCTTTTGAACGTGTATATCAGTTATCAGGTTTTATGGCTAGTTTTGAAATAGTAACAAACAACATACAACAGAGTAGATAGCTTTCATTATTCACATACACTAATAATTTCTCATTTTTCAGGCACAGAACTGTAAAATAAGCATCTAAGACAATACATTCACGAGAGGTAGAAGACATACCGTGAGAGCATCAAGAAATTGCTGTCCCCAAAGTGAAAGCAGATGAGGATCTTCAACAATGGACTTCTTGCCAGAATTTTCACAAGAGGATTCACCTATATCATCAGTGGACACGTTTTGATACTCTAGACCTGCATAGTTTACATTGTTAGTAACTGGTACCTGAAACAAACAGCTTAATGAACATGCAATTCACCAAAAGTGGAGATTATGTCTTCTGATCTTTTAAGTTACCTGTGGGATTCTTTGAATGGATAGAGAAGATATCAACAATGTTCCTGTTCTCCTCTACACCAAGTATTTCAGAGTATTCCATGTAACCAGCGTCATCGTCATCCTGTTTACAATCTTTAGATGCATTTGCCTCTTCTGGCACCCAATCTTCCGGTCTATCGGATCTAGCACTGAGATTCCAACAAAACATCAGGAACAAATCCATCATTGCTTGTTTCATTACAGAGTATCAGTAATTCGGCCAGAAAACAGATATCGTCCGAAATTATCAACTTAGTTCAGGAAGCCTACAATGGGAGAGACACATATGGATAACGCTTGTCTTGAACATATGCATGCACTAGTAGCAATCCAAACTGCAGCACTGTTAGTAAGGCCTCCCACAGTGTAATCACATTTGGTGTCCATACCTACAACGAATAAAGTAAATAACAGATTTTACAGATTAGGGCTTTTAGATAGAAAGCTAATTCCCTTTATCACTGGAGATTCAAGAGATAGACACCGCATGGTTTTGTGTTTTCATAGAAAACCGTAATTCAACGGAAACCCACGCGGGTGGATAAATCAGAAAATACCTCTAAGATGATGTAAAGCCAGATATAAGCCCAGAATGACCAAAACAGCTCTACAAGCCAAACACCTATATCTGATATTATTTTTCAATTATCCCACTTTAGGAACGATTACACAAACAGCATGTATCGGGAACAAGTCGAATGCTGCAGAACCAACAAGCGTTCCAGGACCCAAACCTACCAAACCAAATACAAAAATAAAAATCTGCTAAAATCGAACTCTCTGTTTATTCCATGTCAACAGGAACATTTATCAGTGGCAGCTGCTATTTAAAAATAGATAACTACATTAAAGAGATACCAACCTCCAGCATATATCTGAACAAGGTTGCGGATGGCATCTATAGTAGCTAAAGAGATCTGAGGAAAGCTTGTCCCTAATGCCAGTAGAGTAATGTCTGCAATAGTATAATTCCACACCTTTTCATGCCTAATGGTTTCAGTATTAGTGATAGGATCTATGTGCACTACCTCCCTTGTTTGCTTAACAACATTCTCCATAGACCGGAAAAAACGAGCAGTTATGGCTGATAACCCTATGAAGCAATAGGCTACACCAAAAAGATACAAGAAAGCTCGAAACCCATCCCCAACGGATGTTTCCTTGGAAGACAGAAAGTATCTTTCACATTTTTCATTCCCTAAAGTTCCTGTTAAGCTCTCAACTATACGTCTATAGGTTGAGCCCATCCTTCACAGTTCCAACTCACATTCCAAACATGAAAAAGCAATGATCTTCGGCCTAGTTGAAAACACGGGAAAAAAAAAAGATTATTCTCAAACAAGTGAATCAATCCAATCATAGTCTTGATAGATAGAACTAGCGAAGTAAGATAAAGGTAGAGGAGGCCCATAAAATAAGTTTAGAATAGGAAGCATGAAGCAATTGGAGAATCCTATGATGCTCGCCTCATAGAACTTATACATCTTCATTAAAACAAATCAACAAGCTGTCATTCAAAGGAAATGAAACACATTACAACGATCATGGCACAGTGTTAATCTAACAATATGTTAGACCTATTCTCACAAATAAACTTTAATGTTGAATGTACAAGGATTGTAACTACCAAAAAAATCTGGTGAAGAATTGGACCATCAAATAATTGATAGCACATTAATAATATATATCACGGAATCTGTATATCATCAAATTTATCTTCAATTGATTGGGAGGAAAATTAAATGGATCAATAAATAAAAGATTATGTACACGTCATGTAACGTGGTTCAGCAGAATATTCTTACATCCACGGGAAGATATGTGGTTCTATTTATAGATTTATGAATAATTTACACTCAATATCAAGAAATGAAGTGTAAGAAATCATAATATCCTTAACCTAAAGATAGCTTTTTTCTTTGCTCACTTCTTGATTTCTCAGCGTAGTTTTTCTCTCCTATTCTTGTTGTGTCTTCTTTGTAGTTGGGAGGGGGTTTTTATAGTACAATTCATTAGGTCCCCCTTTCCTTAACTATTATTATTCTTGCCGGTCTTATCCTTGAGCGCAACCTTTTTCTCTTGTATTTGCTTCTTTCTTATTTGTGCGCAGCTTCCTTTTGGTTTATTTGACTGATGATTCCTTGTCTGCGTTGTGCAAGCAATGACATGTGGCATCTGATATGTCATACTTGCATTATACGTGTATACTTGGTCAGCATCTCTTTGACAGGTGTTAATATTGATTATCTGTCTGTTGTAATTGTAGCTACGTGTCTTGCCATGTGTCATTGTGTTTCGGTACATGTTTTGATAATCCTTCTTTATTTAATCTTGATATTATCTTCATTCACTCTTAATTTGTGTGTAAAGTTAAGCTTTCTGGGCGCAAATAATAACTGAGCGCAAGTATAAGTTGAGCGCACATAGTTGTAGTGCGCAGGTAAGGATTGAGCGCAAGTGTGAGTTGAGTATGTATAACTGTAGTGCGCAAGTAAGATCCAGGCGCTCACAATTGTTGGGCGTAAGCAAGATTTGGGCACAAGTATGCGGAGAAGAGTTGATTCTTTTAATTGTTGATAGTCCTTCTTCCTCGTGTTTCGTGTTCTTTCCACGTGTCCTTCATTCATTTGATTTCTTTTCTGTAATGTATTGTAGTTGTCTTCTATTATTATCAATGTTATTCCCTTACTTCTTGGTGTATCATTATATGTTGCTCTTCCCCTAGGATGTATCCATGTGGACCTGATGAAATCATGCCCCTACAATTTGCCCCATTTTCGTCTTTTCAAATGTCTATCACGTGGTCTGAATTTGAAAAGGCAAAAAGTGATGATGACCTGCGGGTTTTACGCTTCTATTGAATTCAAATTCTATATGTTTCTTATGTTTCTAAGAAGACACGTCATTTGGATTTGCGCCTTTTGATTGCTTTTTCTACCGTTGTGTCAGTTTAATGTTGTTGTATTTAAGAGTAATCTTTGTCTTTTCTTCATTACTTTTTACTTCTCCAGGTTTTTCTGATTTTCTATCTGCACTTTTGATCTTCCTCTGTCTTCTTCTTCTTAAAGTTTTTATTCCTTAAACTTTTCCGATATTCTTTGTTCAATCGAAGTTTTTTACATCCCAAGATCAAATCTTTGCAGATTACCTTCATCTCTTTTACTGGTATGACTATTTAACTTCTCTTGTAGTAAAATCTTTTTTTCTTGCATGGTGATTCTCCTTTCACTGTTTTATCTTGTTTACTGTTGTAACTTTGTTTTCTCTTGATTTTTAGCTTAATCATGTCTGGAAAAGGTGTTCATGTCCCCAAGAGTACTTCCCATAAAGATGGTGAAAGCGAGAAGAAAACTTCTCGGTACCCTGTTAACAGGGGTGAAGTTGTTCACAGAAGATTGGTTCGTAGTTTGATTCCTCCTCATAAATCTTCTGTCAGAAATGATCGCATTCATCAACTCCTAAGCTTCAAAAATATGAACATTGAAGAATTTAAAAGAAATCATGGTCTCCAGGATTTCAAGGTTTCTCTTTATAATTCACCGGAGGGAGATATAATTTCTATGAAGATGGTCATGGATTTTAATTATTCTTCTACAAGATTATTGATCCCTGCTGGAGCCATCACTGCCGGATTAAGACTTCAGTTGTTCGAAAGTAGATACCCATTCTAGTATGAAGTTCTTGCCAGTCGTGACTCAGCTAAAGGCTTCTATTTGCGTTCCATTACGCAATACAATGGAAATTGGTGGAGGGTGCTGGACTAATGTAATATGCGCAGCACTGGAGAAACCAACTTTACTTGCTATATCCCAAATTCTTCAGATAGCAAGTTCTACACCGCAGTGAACTTTCATCAGACCTACTCTGACTTCAGCGCATTCAAGAATTATTTGAATTGGACAGTCGGTCCAAATCGGAGAAGTGGTGACGGGGTGCGCTTGCTATCGGAAATTGATAGCAAGAAAATCAACATGATCCCTGGGACGATAGTGCCCTTAGTAGAGAGGTTGCGCAGGGACCATGATTATCAATGGTACTTAACTCTATTGGTAATCGAGGGTCCCTGGGTTTACGGGCATGCCGCAGATGATGTCGTGTGAAGGCTCCAGAAGCGCTTCCCCAATTACTGCCCATGGCGATTAAACTTTGACGGATTTAACTTTCACTTTGGTGACTCGGTAAATATTGTTTCTTACTTTCCTTTGTTTATTTGTTGCGCTTTCTTCTTTCTTATTATTATTCCCTTTACCTGTACATCCCTTAGAAGAGAAAGAAAGTTTAAATGTTGATGTGGGCGCCAAGTGCAAAGCTGCTGCTCCTTCTGATAAGGTACTATTTTGTTCTTTATTAGTTGTTAGTGTTAAATGTGGCGCTCATTTCTAATTCATTTAATATTGTTTGTAGGGTGAGCAGAGAGCAAAGATTACTCCTCGTGCGCATGGGAGGAAACTATCGAAGGCTGGTTCTGGTTCACTTAATCAAGATGCGAGCGTCGAATTGAGCGCAATCGAAATGATGTCCAAGGCTCCTGAGGTTGCTGCGCTCGATGCTTCTTTTGAACCTAACATGGATCTCAACTATTTCCTATCTCACTCTCCAATTTTCGCTGAAGATGACTTTTTTTTTGATAACTTGGAGGGTGGTTTAGATGATATTGAGCAAGCTGCGCCAGCTGAGGATTCAAACAGAGCCATCATCGCCTATACTCCTCGAAGACTAAAGTCTCTAGTTGATATGGCTACAGCTGAAGCAGTTACTCATGTTAACTCAATTAGACCCACTTTCGTTATTCAGGAGGTAGCTGAAGTAGTGGTTGATAACAAAGTTGATTAATTGATTGATCAATCTCATTCAGTTTATACAAGTTGATATATATATATATATATATATATATATATATATACGAATTGAATAGTTCGGTTTCTAAAGATCCTATTAACACTAGGTTTAGTTGTACATGGCCGGTTCAAGTTGAAGACTTGGAATGTTGTTGCAGGTTGTTACAGCCGGTGCAAGATCGAGTCTCATGGGAGACTAGAGTGTCCTCTGACATGCCCCCTCAAGATGGACCTCGATTTAGAAGTCCAATCTTGGATTTTAGAGCTAAGAATCTTGAGCATGGAAGCGGCTTTGTAAGGGCATCCGCCAGCTGATCAGCAGATGAAACATGGGCTACACGCAAACCGCCATTTTGAACTTGATCACGAATGAAGTGAAAATCAATGGCGACATGCTTCATGCGAGAGTGGAATACAGGGTTGGAGCACAGCTGAGTAGTGCCAACATTATCGCAATAAATGACCGGACAGGAAGGTAATCGAACATCCAGATCAGTGAGGAGATAAGTGAGCCAATTGAGCTCCGATGCGGTATTGGCCACAGCTCTATACTCAGCTTCTGTAGAGGAGCGTGCAATAGATTTTTGCTTGCGGGAACTCCAGGATATCGGGTTGCTTCCAAGATACACAATATACGCACTTGTGGAGGAGAAGTCATCTTTATTGCCTCCCCAATCAGCATCAGAGTAAGCGTGAATGTGTGGCTGCACTTGATGGTGGAGATGATCGGAGAAGGCATGCAAACTGAGAGGAGAGTCTCGATAGAGTTGTAGGCCATCATTTAAAGTCCCACAGAGATACTTCAGAAGACGTTTCACAAATTGCCAATGAATGGTAGTGGGAGCATCCATGTATTGGGATAGTTTGTTCACAGCATAGCTCAAATCTGGACGCGTCAGTAGAAGATATTGAAGACTTCCAACTACATGTCTGTATTCAGTTGCATCAGATAGGTGTTGGCCAGAGCATAGGCTTAATGAAGGAGTGGTTGGAATAGGAGTTTGTACCGGCTTGGCATCAAGCATTGTCGTTTTGGTGAGAATGTCCAGGACATAACGCCGTTGTGAAAGAAGGATGCCATGAGTATTGAATATGACTTCAACACCCAAGAAATACGATAATGAGCCAAGATCTTTGATGGAGAACTGCTTTGCCAGTGTGTCAATGAACAGGTTGACACTGGTAGTGTCATTGCCAGTGATGATAATGCCGTCCACATACGCAAGCAGGTAGATGAGTTGTCCAGAAGAGTTGAGAATAAAAAGCGATGTATCTGCATGAGAATTCTTGAATCCACTTTGGAGCAGGAACAATTGGAGTTCATGGTACCATGCCCTTGGTGCTTGTTTGAGCCCATAGATTGCCTTGCGTAGCTTGCAGACATGGGAAGGATGATCTTGGTCAACAAAGCCAGGTGGTTGTCTCATGTAAACTGTTTCGGTTAGATGACCTTGTAGAAAAGCATTGTTCACATCAAGCTGCCGGAGATTCCAGTTGCGAGAGATTGCGAGACTAAGAACTAGGCGTATGGTGGTAGGCTTGACTATGGGGCTGAAAGTATCCATGTAGTCCACACCTGGACGTTGATGAAACCCTTTAGCAACCAATCGAGCCTTGTACCTGTCAACTGAGCCATTAGAGTTACGTTTAGTACGGAAAACCCACTTACATCCGACCATATTTTGATGCGGTTGTGCTGATACGAGATCTCATGTGCCATTGCGCACTAATGCATTGAATTCATCGGACATTGGAGTACGCCAATGAGGCATGGAGAGTGCTTGAGATGCCGTAGTTGGTTCATAGGCTTCAGAGGTGGCAAGTTGTGTTACCAGATTCATCTTCTGGACAGGTTTGTGAATGTTGTTTTTGGCACGCGTTGTCATTGAATGAGTGGTGGTGCTTACCTGAGATGGAAGGTCTACAACCTGAGTGCGTGTGGTAGGAAACTGTGAAGAGTTGGTAACTGAAGGATGAGCCGGTGAGGAAACTTCGCAATGGTTGCCTTGATGAACAACAACATCTGACGACGTGATGAGTGGCTGCGGTGGGAAAGGTGGCACAACTGGAATCGGTGGTGGGATCCACGTATCAATGAGAGGAGAGGATGGGGTGGTGTTGGATTGAGACAATTGTGCATATGGAAATTCAGTCTCAACAAACTTGACATGTCGTGACACATAGATCTTTGAGGTGGAAGGATTGAGACAATAGTAGGCACTTTGAGTAAGTGAGTAGCCTAGAAAGATATACGGAGTGGAGCGTGATTCTAATTTATGAGAAGTGTATGGCCGGAGATATGGATAACAAAGGCAGCCAAAGATCTTGAGCTTGGAGTAGTTTGGGGTTGTTTGGAAGATTTTTTGGAATGGGGATAGAAGCTGCAAAGTGGAAGTGGGCATTCTGTTAATGGGATAGATTGTCGTAGCTAGAGCATAGGGCCAATATGGAAGTGGTAGGGAGGCATGAAAAAGGAGTGCAAGACCAGTTTCGACGATGTGAAGATGTCGTCTTTCAGAGAAACCATTGTGTTCTGGTGTATGAGGCGGAGTGGTGAGATGTGAGACACCAGAAGTGGCTAGAAAGCTTTTGAGAGCAATGTATTCTCCCCCATTGTCAGAGTATAATATTTTAATAGAGAGATTGAAGTAATTTTCTACTAGAGCCTTAAATTTTACGAATGTAGAATGGACATCAGATTTTTGATGCAATGGATAGAACCAGATGTATCTGGTGAAATGATCAACAAAAATGACATAGTACTTGAGTTTTGTTGTTGAGTAAACTGGAGAAGTCCACACATCAGAGAAAATCGTCTCAAGAGGTCTGGTAGAGACAATGGAAGAAGCGGAAAATGGAAGTTTGTGGCTTTTATTACACAAGCACGAATTACAGGACAAAGGAGAAGACAATTTCTGAAGTTGGCCTAAGTTATTGGTTGAGACAATATGTCTCAAGATTGGGTAGGCTGGATGACCAAGCCTATAATGCCAGCAAAATGCATTAAGCTTTAAACTAGTGAATGCAGCCTTAGGAGGAGAACACGGCCACTCATACACACCATCTTTAGTTGGTCCGCTCATCAGGGTTGCTCCCGTGCGAAGTTTCTTCACAAGAAAAGAAGAAGGTAAGAACTCAATAGACACCACATTAGTTTTACAAAATTGTGAAATAGATATGAGGTTTTTCGTCATAGAAGGCACACACAGGACATTATCTAAAGTAAAAGTTTTGGATGAGGCGGGAAGAGGTGTTGAACCAGTGTGAGAGATTGGCAAGGTGGTGCCATCGCCTATCATGATGTCGTCTTGACCCACGTATTGAGAATGCAAGGAAAGATTTTCCAGATCATATGTGACATGGTGAGACGCACCACTATCCAGAAGCCAGGCAGTGTTGGAGTTGCGATGTGAGGTAGCATTCACTTGAGGTTGCCAAGGTGTAGTGTTGGCATTGCTGCTTTGGTGAGCAACTGGAACTATGCGAAAGGAGAGACATTGTGTTGCAGTATGCCCTTGTACTCTACAAATATGACAGAGGCCAAGATATGGCCTTGGTGGTGGCCTATAGTTTTATGGCGTAGCGGCGCCATAGTTGGTTGGAGGTGGTTTGGGATGCCGATAGTTTTGCTGAAGGGAAGAAGATGGAGTGAAGTTGTTGCGCCATTGTGGAGGTGATGATTGTGGACGCCACGATTTGCTGAAGCATGTGGTTACGTTAGCTGTGGATGGAAAGTGATGATCATCAGATGATTCTCTTTGAAGAGAGGCTTCAAAGTTCAGCAGCTTTTCATGAAGTTCCTCAAATGTGATTGAGGTGTCCCTGGCTTGCACAGCTCGAACGAGTTCTTTGTAGTCGTCATTGAGGCCATCTAGGATTTTGTCAGTGATATCTTCAGCATCTAGGGGTGAACCAAGGAGAGCTAGATCATCAGCCTTGGTTTTGATGGACTGCATGAAATCTGTGACAGATGAAGTGCCTTTGACAGTATGCTTGAGTTGTTGCTTGACTTGTTTTATACGTCCTCTGGATGGCTTGGCATATGTGTTCGATAGAATCGTCCAAGCTTGGCGTGAAGTTTTTGCTTGAGCTATGAATAGTATTATGGGAGGAGAAAGGGATCCAACAAGGGCATTGAGAATCAGTTGATCTTGCCTAGTCCAAAAGGCGTGTGCAGGATTTGCAATTGTTGTGTTGGCTTGAGTGATTTCTCTAGAAGGACAGGGTGTAGATCCATCAACGTAGCCGATTAGATCATAACCTATAAAGAGTGTTTGGAATTGAATCTTCCAGGAGAGATAGTTGGTGGTGGTGACCTTGAGCGGAGCTTGTGCAGCTACGTTGATGCTGACAAGAGAAGTGTTTGGATTGTTGGTGTTGATGGTCGTAGTCATTGTTGTTTTAAAAAAAAAAAAAAGGTTGGTGTTTGGATCAGAGCTCTGATACCATAACAGAGTTGATTAATTGATTGATCAATCTCATTCAGTTTATACAAGTTGATATATATATATATATATATATATATATATATATATATATATATATA